>BHFT01002697.1:0-56769 GCA_004320025.1 Laticauda laticaudata | reverse complement strand
TAACAACGGATGGAACATTTTGCTCATCCGCTGTGTCCTTTTTGCATCCGTTGGGCAGTGTGACATGGGCTTAAATTGATGTATTTAGACTTAATAATTAATACAGTCTTTGAGTATCCACTTGGTAACTTAAGGGAGCCAAACAGTTTTTTTTTAACCTTTTTGTCTCTAACTATGGGAAGGCCTTTTGAATTGCCTAGTTTTAATATGTTCCCATCAGCTTTAGTTGAAAGCAGATTGTTTGCTTGTGTCTCTGTGCACTTGATATGTATATGACCAAAGGGTACAAGAGAAATGGAGATTGTGCATTATTTTATCTTTGCTACAGTGTTATACTGTTTATATCAAGAAATCCTTCTTTCTTTTCTAGCTGATGTTCCTGGAGGCTAGAAGAATTTGATATAGGCTGTTTTTATTCTTACTGTTCTATGTTTACTGTTTAGAAGCACTTGTAGCAAAGTTTTTGCTAGAATCTATCACATATGACAGAATACAAACTTCATCAGATAAAGTTTAGATCACAAGAAATAGATTACTCATTTTAGACATGTCAGCATCACTGGGGATGCATTCTACAGGTTTTGCTTTTTTGTTTATAACCAATGGTTTTATTAAAGTTTTTGTTGCAGAGATTAATAATCTTATTCAAACATATAGGTGAACTGAAGTATCCATGAAATGCAGGGTATAGGAAGACTTTTTTGTTATTATGTTATAAAGAATAGTTTTAGGATGTAATCTTGATATTGTTATGCCTACGAGGAAACATAAATTTAGTTTCAATTTTTCTCTTCCTACAAATTCAAGTCAATATTTATTAAAGGTGTTGTTGTACAAAAAACAAAAATCCACTAAAAAGGTAATGCACCATTTTCTTTTCTGCTAATAGGAACAAAACATGCTGGGGCCCAATTAAATCTTCATTAAATATGAATTGGAAACCTGGGAACAAATGCTTGCAGTTTTTATCCAAGCCTATTTAACATTATTTTTTTAATAATTCTGATTTGAATAAGGAGTTGCACTGTGTATACTACATCTTTTGCTTCATTGTGGTAGCTGATTTCCTGACTGACATTATCCTTTCACTTGTCAGAATAATTTATCTGCTTTTTAGATGGCTCATATGCAGATGCATGCCCACATGCTCACTACTGCTTCAGTGGTGATCAACAAAAATGTTTAAGCTTCACTCTTAAGCATAACAAGCACTCCCAAACTCATGGAAATAAACATGTTTAGAATTGGGCAGTTAATCATAAATTCATTTGGAATGTTTAACTTATTACTCATCTATGTGGGAATGAATTAATCAGCATCAGGATATATTTTAGAAGAGAAAAACATGCTTAAAATATCCAGCAATAGTGGACTTTGGGTCATCTATCTTGTTTTCATCAAATCATCTTGATTTCTCCCTCCCTAGTATTTTTTCCATATCTTTTCCATATCCGCAAGAAGAAAATAGAAGACGGATGAGGTTTTATCCCCACAGCTTATGTTCTGATATTCTCCTCTTCTCCCATTTGAAAAGTGTCCCAAGAATAGAATGATTGAAATATCATATATCTGATACCTGAGCTTCTCAACAGATTATCTTATATTCAAGGTCAGAAAAATTATCCTGTTCAAAATAAGCAGTAATGTTAAATAGGATCCTCTGTTGGGAACTGTAGCACTCAGAGAATAAATCAATCAGCTCTTCCTCTTGTATTACTGAATCCAAGAGATTTAACTGCCCAGTCACTGTATAAATCAGAGTCTCTTATAGGAAGCAAATTTTCATGCAACTTTATTACAGGGAATATTACAATAGGTGTAGTAGATGCTTCTCTTGTTGTCCACCTTATATCATATATTTTAATGTTTATATGATATACTGATAGTTTTTATCATGTATTTGTTGGTTATGTTGGTTTTTGCAGCTTTACAGTGTCATTTGGCACTTAAAAGAAGAAAATAGAAAAGCTATTATGTATTCTAAACAGATTCTGTAAAGGTTCTGTAAACCTATGACTCTGTTATCAAGCACATGAGAGATTGTACATAGAGGACATGCTATGAGTGCTTACCCAGTCAGGTTTCTTGAGCCAGGTGCTAGTTTAGATATATGTATTTGATGATGGTGTGAATATATATCACAATGATGTATATATATATATATATATATATATATATATATGGAATGTAATGCAGAGATTGTTAGACTTGGATTGGACAAATCTGATTTATGTCCCCATGGACTAAATTAGGTGATTTGCAGTCAGTCACTCAAAGTGGCTTACATTTAACTCCTCTTTATGGGGTTAAATGTAAGCCTTTGAACTCAGAAAAGACAGAAAAAATAAATATAACACAATGCAAAAAAAATGGCTAACTTCAAGTCAAGCCAACTTCATGATTTATAGCAAAGTAAGGAAAGCTGAGCTCAGCTTTTGATGATTTTGTGAACATGTCCACATAGTTTCCTTGGCAACAGTGCAGAAATTGTCTGCTATTGTGTTCTTCTGGTAAGTGTGCATGTACAACACACACATACACAGAGATTTCATTTCCCAGGCAACCTTATAGCTTTGATATTTCAAGTTGGACTCCCAAGAATAAACCAGGTCCAATTCTGTTTAGCTTTTTGAGAGCAATCAAAACTATTTAAGTGTTAGGTATAGACAAACCTACCTATTTGTTTTCTATTACTGTTTAGATTTTGCTGAACACATTGTAAAGCAATAATATTTCTCTAAATGTGTAATTTTTAATCATGAAGCTATCATAAAAATGGGGAGGGGTTGTTTCTAACTCCATCTGGTGCAATAGAATAAGATAATAGCATCAAGCCTTGTCTTTTTACTTTTACATAATAATAAACTATTTTTATAACAACAAACCTATCTAATCGGTAAAATCCAAAATTAAAGTTTCACTTTTCCCTACCTCAAGTACAAAGTCCAGAAGTGGTTTCCAAGTAGAAAACAAAAGTAATTGTGTTTTTTTCTTTTATCAAAGCAGTCAATTTAGCCATTTCTGCTAACTCCATCATCATTGTGGGAATCAAAGTGTCCTTTCATTTTTTGTGCATAAAGTAAACTTGCTGCTATAAACATATATAACATCAAAGTTCCTATTTTTTTTCCTAAGTCTTTTTCCATTAAACCGAAAGGAAAATTTTCTGGCTTTATCTTTATATTTATTTTTCACACAGGCAGAATATAATAAAATCATATTTCCAAACTGAAACCAAGGATTCTCAATACTTCTGTAATGTTCGTTGGCTTTTATATTTTATATAATTTCCACATGTGTTATTAGCAATTAATTTGTAATCAGCAACATGATTTCACTGAAATCAAATTCTTTCTAGAAAATTTAAACGCCTCTCAGGCTCCTTAGTTTCTTTTCTTGGATAATGTTCTCACCCAGCCGAAGTTTCCAAAAGCAAACACAGATAAACTCAGTAACTCAAATTTTCATGGCTTTAATCTACAAATAAACCTCTTTGTAGATAACAAATGGCTTGCAGCCAATTAGTCCAATTAGAAAAACCTTGGCAGAAATAAATCAGAGTCTGTCAACACACTGAGTCCTTCAAAAGGCAAAAGCCGTTTGAAACCAGGCTTATATTCCCTGGACGGAGGGGCCATTAATTAGCATTCTTACTCCCAAGTCGCCTGTGCTGCTCTTTCATGAATCATCCTGCTCTCACTCACACCTAGCACAGGCTCTTGGGAATGTCCCCCTCATTGCTGCGGGCTAACCACAACAAGTAGCTATCACTGTCCTGACACATCAAACAAACAACTCCTAAATCCACATAATTGTCAGTGAAGAATGTCAGCTGCCAGTATTGAACTGAATCTAAATATATGCATCCAATTTTGTTTTATTTATTCAACTTACACGGCCAACCATCTCAACAAGTATTCTGGTAATTTCTATTACCATAGAAATTCAGGCCTTTCAGAAAGCAATGTGGGGAAAAGCAAAAGAGAATAGTTTTACTTTTTTCCAGTGATGCTGCTTCTGATTCCTACTAGGCCATTAAAGTATAATTCAAGGTATCTTTCTTTTCTGAACATTTAATTGATGCTTCTAAGCCAGAGATGGAGAGAATTATTAAAAGAAAACAGTGGAAGGGAAGGATCAAGAACACTTCCTCCCTCCCTTCCACCTCCACATTAGGTTTCTTAAACTTCACTAGAAATTCTCCAAGTCCTAAAGCTTTCTGAAGTACAGAAGAAAAGAACTTGCTTGAATAAGTTATTTTTTCAATAATTAATGAAGAGAAGATTTAATATAATGCCTCAGATTTTTAAAATTTTAAAATTTATGCTTTAAAAACTTATCCTCTGCTAATTCGCAATAAAAACGCCCTTTATTTGCACATTCCATGTGGAGTAGAAAATTGTTAGCCTTAAGATATTGCAGTTCCCTGGAGGTTGCAGTTCTCAGCACTAATATTTTAAAATATATTTCAGAGTAAAAATACTTTATGCTGCGGCCTCTCATGTTCCACCTACTTATTCAACTTAGTATATATTTTCATTTTAGTTCAAAATGAATTTATTTAGACTAACTTTGAAAAGGTTAGCATTGCCACCCAATCTCGCATATTCCAGATAATCAGTAGCATCATTATGAAATTCTAGATTGAGTTCTGTGGACCCTTAATATTAATTTAATACTCTGCCTAACAGTAAAGGTAAAGGATTTTACTCTGCTAAAATATTTTACTCTGCTAGGAGTTTTACTGCACTAGTTGTAGCCAATTTAGGGGTAGTGTTCATCTTTGCTTCTTTAAGCCATTGAGCCAGTGCTATTTGAAGAAATTTCCATCATCATGTGCACATTTAGGGTGGTGTCAAATTTTTTAATTTTCAATTTCCAAACATTAGGAGTGCTCAAAATTTGTGACATGCCTTGGGGATTGTAAAGATATTTTGGTTACTTTAAAAAAAATTATATGTGCTTGCTAAGTAACAATGTAAATATCATAACTTTTTAACATTTTTTCTGTTTCATTGCACAAAGCATGCAGGAAAACACAGAACATTGTTACCTTCCCACGAATGTGGTACCTCTTTGTCTACTCACATTTACATGCTTTTGAACTGCTATGTTAGTAGGAGCTGAGGCAGGTGATGGGACCCCATCACGCAATGGTAGGTCTCGAACTGCTGGAGCATAGACCTTCTCCAGCATCTTTTATGCCACTGAGCCCTGCACCACTCTGCCTAACTGTAATGCAAATATATTGACGCCTATAAGAGAATTGCCTGAATATTATAGTAGGTACATATAGTTATAAAAGGATGCATATCTACTTATAATACATGCCCAGTGTAAGAATTGAGATATTGTAGATCACAATTCTGTTCACAGTGGCTTTGAAAATGCAAACTTTAAAATGCCAGAATTCTACAACACTTATATGACCCTCCAGCTCCGTGGAAATGAAGCTGAATTGATTGATACTCGTAAAAGTGCTTCGTAAAGCACTTTAAAAAAATCTATATGGAATCATGTCTGTGCTTTCTTGTAGGGAAGGTTATAAGAAGCACTTTTCCTTTTTGGCCAATAAAAGCAGAAATACTAGACACTTATCCATGCAATAATATAGCATTAGAACAAAATGTAAGAAGAAGAAAAAAAATATTAAGCAACATAAATCTTTGAACTGTACCAGAACATTTTTATGTTAATCTTTCTCAGAAAAAGTCTACTCTTTTGAAAGATAAAGGGAATACCAACTGCTTCATATTTATTAAGAATAGGGTCACTTTTCTTCCTTGTTTGCTTTACCAAAGATTATTTTTTTTCTCTGTTCTCCCTCTCTCGAAAGCCCCTGTCCCACTGCACCAACGGATGCAAAGAGGATGTAAAACGTTAAAAAACATTGGAAAACGCTATGCATCCGTTGTGTACTCATTGCACACGTGTTTCATTCACTCTATCCTTTGAGCATCTGTCCACTGAGATTTCATCCACTCAAGAAGTTTTGAGCTGCACAAAACTTTTTGAGCGGATGAACTTTCTGCTGTGTACGATGTAAATCCGTTACATACGAGCAACAAACGTTCTATGTCCATTTATCATCTGCTAAACGTCCGCTGTATCCTCTCTGCATCCTCTGGGCATCCCCTCAACTCACATCCGCTGCAGCTGAAAACAGAAAGAGGGAGGAAACAAAAGGTACACGGAACGTCTACACAGCATTAGTAGCACGGAAATAGAAAGGATGAGCAGTGAATGGTTTGCATCCTATATACATCCTCTAGGCTTCCTTTGAACATCCGTTTAACATCCCCACTACATACTACCCACATCCGTTCTTTTCTTTTCCGTTCTGTTTATGCAAATTTTTGCCACTTTTTGGAGCGGATGACAATGGATGGAGCACCCCCGAAATTTTGCTCGTCCGCTGTGTCCTTTTTGCATACGTTTTACATCCGTCGGCTAGTGGGACCTAGCCTTAAGTATCATAAAACTGTGATACCTCTAATGGGAGTAAGGCTACAAATGTATATGTAGTTACTGTATAATGAACTGATTGGCCACTTTCGAAACGTCTTCCAAATAAACATGCATAGGAAAATGCATGTTAATATTGTAAAAGAAAAAAGAAAAAGGAAAAAAAAGATAAATAATGACTCCTATTTATATTGTATCTGTTATGTGGTGGGAGGTGAAATGTCATGTCCCCTGGCATACAAATTAAGCAGAACTATCAATTCTTTTTCGACAATATATTTGACTATTTGAAAAACTCCCTGTGCTCTAGATTCCATGCTTACTAAATGACAAACAAGGAATTTGCCTATTCTATTTTTGCTTTAGTTTTTGTTGGAGGGTAGCCGTCTATAGCTACACACATACAGCTACATTAAAATGCTGGAATGTTTTACAGGTACTTCTATTATTTTCTATTAGGGCTTTCCCCCTAATAAAAAGTCATTTTCTTTAAAATATTGAGAATTCAGTGCAGGCATTTTTTGCATATAAAAATGAAAATTAATAGCTGTAGAGTTATATTTTGATTTATAGAAAGGCGAGAATCACCTTCATGTTTTAAAGCTCCAAATCTAAAGATTATGGTCAGTTTGAAGCAGTGGGGAGAAATCATAGTCTCCCTGAGCTTGGGGGTTTTCCCCCTTTCCTTTCCATTTAGGGCCCTGTAAGACCTATTTATTTGTTGCCATTCTATGCCACTATAATCAGAAATCTCTTTTGTGCTTTTCTCTCTCTGTGTGTGTCTCTCTCTCATTACATTCCCACCCCCCACCCCCATCTATGAATTTTATCTTGTGATGGTGGATATACATGTGATGGATATAAATAATTGTTCTGATAGCAAATTTATGGATCCTTCAAAATGAGGTTTGAACTAAAATATCAAAATAAAGGCAATGACTCTTGGAAAATATGAGGTTAAATTACCATTTAGGAAGCATAGTCATACAGTCAGCATGTAGTTAATAACCCTTATTTACTTAAAGATCCTAGAAAGCACTTTGGAACTGTGAGGAATTGTACTGAGTAAGATAAAGAGGAAAAGAAGTAAATCTTTTTTAACACTGCCAGACAGGTGAAACGCCAAGCTATAAATTGCTTCAAACATAAGTAAATCCTGTCACAAGCAGTCCTTTGGTTATGACCATATTTGAGCTTGCAATTTCTGTGGTAGTCATAAAGCAGATCATCATGTGACCATGTCTAATTATACAACCTTTTTTTTTACATTGTTCATTATATGACTGCAACATCCAGGAAGCAAACGCCATGCTTGTTAAGTGAATCTATTGTTCACTATGGGTGTCTTTTGCCAGAAACTGGAAGTATACACCAATTTCTGGGATGGGTGGGTGGGAGAATAAATTGCATCACTGAAAACAGCCATAAATGTGGATCAGTTGCTAAGCACCCAGAATACAGTTACATGACTTGGGGGGAGGGAGGAGCAGGCATTGAAACTTAGAATCCAGGTTGTAAGTTGCCTTTTTGAGGTCCAAGGACTATCTGTATTCTCTTTGGCTTCGCTTTTCATTACTATTGCTTATAAACCTATTTTGGGGCTAGAGTGTGTATATAATTGACAAAGGTTATTTTTGTGTAAAGGGATGAGAAAGAAAATAAATCCTATATTTCAGCTATCACTTTTAATATTACAAGCATGATTTGTAATATTTTTCTCCCCAATATCTATTAAATATATACTGGCTATCAACTCAACCCTTTCAAATTGGAAAAGGATACATGATCTCAAAATACATTTAATTTCCATTTTGAAGGCTGACAGTTTAAAACTACAGGAAGTCTTTGATTTACAACAGTTCATTTACCATGTTTCTCATATAGTAAGGCTGGGTCTTAATTTTTTTTGAGCCCCGAAAAAACGGCTAGGCCATCTTTAATTCCCCCCCTTTTGCATCCTCGAGCAGGCAGGCAGCGACGGCGTGGTTGTTGACCTTGGCGTTGGTTGGGCACTTCATATCGGGAGACCTTCCACCACCGTAGCTTTCCCTTCTCCCCGTGCCGCGGCGGCGTTAGGAGCAACGTGGCGGCGTTTGGCGCAGCCACACAGCATTTGGCGTAGCCATGTGGGGCCAGCCAGGGCTCCTCCCTGCAACCACAGCCCGGCAGAGACACTTGGATTCAGGTGCTCCTGTCGCCGCCTTCCCGAGCATCGTTCGAAGGCAAAGCCCATTCTTTTAAAAATAATACTCTACTACTTGTACGACAAAGCCTCCCCTGCCCGAGAGGGCAGCCCAACCCCACGTGGGAAGGTGAATCTCCGAGGACTGCAGCGCAAGATCTGCCCACCCCAGGAGAAGCGCCCAGCCGCCATCCCTGCCTGGTGCAGGGCAGAGCACAAAGAGCTTCACCTGGGGTGCCCAGCGCAGCTGACAGGCGGGCCCTCCTGCCCGGCGACAGAGCTCTGGCCAAGGCAGCGAGCACCTCCCCGCTGGGCCCACCGCTCATCCTGCCAGGGCCATGCCGGAGTCAGGCGGCTTCAGTCTCTTTCCGCCAGACCTGCCCGCCAGGGAAGCAGCACCGTTGTCACCTTGCCTCCCTGTCCATGGGCAGGTGGGCGCTATCACTGTCTCAGGCAGCCTCTCCCAGTGGCCCCTCCAGGCTGGAGGGACCTGGGAGAGCCCGAAGCCGCCCGTCCTTTCAACCCCTCACCCAGCCAGTCCCCATCCCCACGCATCTCCAAACATGCCGGCAGCTCCAAACGCTGCAGCAGCATGGGCATCAGACAGAGGTGCTCAGCTCGGAGGAGGATGCGGTGCAGGCCGTCACCTTACCTCCATGTCCACGGGTGGATGCTATCACTGCCTCAGGAAGCCTCTCCCGGTGGGCCCTTTGGGGTCAGGCTGGAGGGACTTGGGAAGCCAAGCTCGGGTCAGCCTGGCTCTTTCACTTGGCAGGTGGGTACGCACCCATGGCTCGCTTTCCCGGCTCTGCCCAACCCGCCCGGTTCTGATGTAGTCCTGGTTGGATGAGCAGAGGGCCCAGTGGGGAGGTGCTCGCTGTCTTGGCCAGAGCTCCACCCCCGGGCAGGAGGGCCTGCCTGTCAGCTGAACTGGGCACCCCAGGCAAAGCTCTTTGCACTCTGCCTGGCGCCAGGCAGGGATGGTGGCTGGACGCTTCTCCTGGGGTGGGGCTATCCTGTGCTGTGGCCCCAGAAGATTCACCTCCCCATGTGGGGTTGGGCTGCCCTCTCAGGCAAGGGAGGCTTTGTCGCTTTTAAATCGCTTTTAAAAGAATGGGCTTTGCCTTCGAACGATGCCCAGGAAGGCGGAGACAGGAGCACCTGAAGCTGAGTGCTCCTCCAGGCTCCGGTTGCAGGGAGGAGCCCTGGCTGGCCATGCGTGGCTGCACCAAATGCCATGTGGCTGTGCCAAACACCGTAACGTTGCTCCAAACGCTGCAGCAGAATGGGGAGAAGGGAAAGTAATGGTGGCGGAAGGTGGCAATACGAAGTGCCCTACCAAAGCCGAGGTCAACGCAGGCAACACCATATCTGGGTGTGCAACAAAAGTACTTCCTAATGGCAAGCCCCCCGGCATTCCCCCCCATTTCTCATATTTTAATATAGGCCTTAATTTGGGGGGAAGGGCTTAATTTGATTTTATGCCTATTGGGGGAGGCCTTATTGTTGGAGAAACATGGTAGTGACTGTTCAAAGTTACAAGTGGCACTGAAAAAAGTGATTTATGGCAGTTTTTCACACTCATGACCATTGTAGCATCCCTATGGTCACGTGATCAACTTTCAGATGCTTAGCAACTGGCATGTACCGTATATACTTGCATATAAGCCAACTCTAAAACTCAATTTTTTTTTATCAAATTAGGGAGTCGGCTTATACGCGCATAAATCTGATCTCACACAAACGAACTGACATGACACCACTTCTCAGATCACACAATATCATCGATATTACCATTCAGTCATACATATAACCATAAAAATTGAGACTGCACTAAATAAAGTTAATTCCGATAAACTACAACTCAATTTCAATATTAATTTTAACTGTACCTCAAATAAAATGCAACATAATTACGTCTAATTAAGCACATTTTTTTTACTCTGGGTGCCTCCATTTTGTTTTTTCTATCGCCTGATCATAACACGCTGTGATTGGTTAGTCATTCAAGTGACCGCTTTCATGTTTGCGATCGTCACGTGCAACATCAGATTCTTTACATACCGGGTAATTAACTTAATATTGTTTCCTACACAAATGCTTTGATAATGAACCTTCATCAGTGCATTCATATTGATACTCTTTTGTTATTAGCCCAAACAACACACCATGGTATTTGGCGGTCGGCTTATTTGCGAGTTTTTGAAAAATTCCTCATTTTGGGGCAGTTTTTTAAGGGTCGGCTTATACGTGAAATCAGCTTATATGTGAGTATATACGGTATTTCTGACTGATGCTGTGTCCCAAGTCATGTCATCCTCTTTTGCAAACTTCTGACCAGCAAAGTTAATGGAGAATCCAGATTCACTTAACAATCATGTTACTAATTTAAAAAATGCAAAGATTCACTTAACAACTGTGGCAAAAAATTCATAAAAAAACAAACTCAGGGGCAAACTCAGTTTACAAATGTTTCACTTAGCAACATAAATTTGGACTCAATTGTGGTCGTAACTTGAGGACTACTTCATGAATTTTCATTCCAGAGTACTAAGGGCAGTGCTTTAAAAACTCTTTGTTTCCAAGTATAAAGTAGTTGCCTAATAAGTATCCATTACTTTGGGAAAAAATTACGAATGAGCTCTTAGGTTGACAGTTTCCATTCCTGTTAGAGTTTTTAAGGACAGCAAATTTACACGGTAAGTTAAAAAAAATGTTAGCTTAATTGTTACTCCTTCTTCCTGTCTCTTTACAGCTCTTATACGACAGCCCAAAAGCACGACAGGAAGTGGATCATCACTGGCGAGCTTCAGGCTGTCCCCATATTGTCCATATCTTGGAAGTTTATGAGAATATACACCATGGGAAGAGATGCCTTCTAATCATCATGGAGTGGTAAGCATCACCCTCACTAGCTTTATATGTGGAATCATCTTCAAGACGATGATTAGATCTCAATCATAAAATCTCTTTAGTATTAAAAACAGTGGTGAGTTGTCCATAATTCCCAAGAGAGTTGTCCATAATTCCCAAGAGTATTCAAAGCCATTTTGGTTTTTGGTTTTTAAATTAGATTTCTGAAAATCTTGGGGAAAGAGTTGGGTTCCTACTGTACAGGTAGTCCTTGACTTACAATACTCAGAATAATTTTATTGTCACTTTGAATGTACATTAATCGGCATACATTAAAATGAAATTTCATTGTATATAGCTGTCAAAAGGTCACCACCTCCAATATACACTACCTAAACACAACTTAATAAATAAATAAATATAAAATTATACATATACCCATATATATTATATGACACAGAGAAACAACACACTTTTGTCCAGATGTATAAATGTACATGGCGAGACAAACAAATTTTGCGAGTTTGCCAGACGGATGGGATAGGGAACAGAACTGTTACAAATCTGTCCTGGTAGAAATACTTCAAAATCTCCTTCCATTACAACAGCACTGAAAAAGTGACTTATGATTGTTGCAGCATTCTCATGATCATGTGATTTATATTTAAATGCTTGACATCTGCTTCATATTTATGATGGTTGCAGTGTATTGTGATCATCTTTTGCAAACTTTCAACAAGCAAAGTCAATGGGTCACTTAACAACCGTGTTACTAATTTTACAACTGCAGTGATTCACTTAGCAAATGAGGCAAGACAAGTTGTAAAATGGAGCAAAATTAACTTAACAAATTTCTCACTGAGCAGCACAAACTCTGGGTTCAATTGTGGTCGTAAGTCAAGGACTACCTGTACATGTTTTTGTTTTCCTTTACCATTGTCTCCATGAGTGACTATTGGGTCATTGGAAAGTAATCATCTAAATTGGTCCAAATAATTTACTGCAATTAAGTTCCACTCTTCCTATCCTAGGTGATAATGCTCTCAATGATCAAAGCTAGTCTGTAGTTGGAGTGGCAGTAGAAACATCTATATGAAGAATTCCCTGTTTATTTTTCCATGGTTTAGCCATACTAATGCAGCAAAAGATGGAAAGGCATCAGAATTGCTTTGAGGGTTTATCAAGTTCATCATCCCATTTTCCTTAGTAGCCAGTTTTATGATTTGAAAGTAGCTCTTTACAAGAGGTGAGGATAATGACATCTTCTTGGAAGTTTCTGTATAGATAGCAATGCCAACTGATCTGTTTAAAGTATAATTAATGTATTTATTATCCTTAACTAATACTAGGATAGCTGATTAGGATTGTCTCCATGTAGAGAGAATGGGATGTGTTGCCCTGAGGAACAACACAGATTGCTGTAAGGCTTTTTTTTAAAAAGAACATTTTTTTAAAAAAAGAACAGATGCTCTTAGAAACACATTCCGTATTCTTATTCTTGCATCATGAATATGAATATAGTACAGTGGTACCTCAGTCCTCAATGGGTTCTGGGAGACACGATGAGTATCACAAACAAGTACCAAACAAACCACATGATTAATGCATGACCCTTTGTTTCCTCTGGAAAGGATTGCAAGTCATAAGGCAGCCAACACCAACAAGTTCTAGCTTGCACATGAAGAACCACACAAACAATGAGTACTAAGACAAGATTTTTTTGTCAAAATGCATTGAGTAACAAATTTGATGAGTTTCAAAGCCATCGAATATGGAGGTACCACTGTATTTTTCTGTTGGGATTTTCTCTTAAATTAACATTAATCTGCTTGAAACATAAATGGCATTGACTTAAATGTAAAATATACTGCAGTTGATACTTTTTGCATGCTATAGAGAGATAACTTGCCAAATATTTTCTGAAAAGTCTTGTACAGATATGATGAGATGATGAACAAATTAATATAGTAGATACTGTTGGCTGGTTGTCCTGGCAGTCTGTCTATAAATTGAAAAAGGTGTAGAAGATGGAAGTATATTCAAAGGAATTTGTAGCTATTTTCATTCATGCTAACTATGAAAAAAACTGCTGTGGTGGGAAAGATCAGAGTCAAGTTAGAATCAATGAGAGACAGAGGCTAATCAAATTCCTTTCATCCTCATTCTAAGACTTATGTATCCTTTTCTGAACTCTATATGCATCTGCTCGGATTATGCTTTTCCTCCATAAGAGACTTTTTAGAATCTATATTAGACCAATTTTATATTTCTCTTCAAATACTCTCCAACCTTTCAGTTGCTGTTGCTTTTTTATTTTCTGTTTCCAGAATTCTGATAGCATCAAAACTAGAGAAATTACTTTTAGCCATCCTGCAGGAGTGTCTGTTGTGCTCAATTCCAGTAAGATCAAGTAATAATAGTAGTGATTCAGCTTTTTCTGAAAAGCTCCCATGTATATTAAACATCAAGCTTTAAAACTCATAGTGTGTTCATTTGGTTTCTTTGTTATTAAATATATCAGGTAAGCACAAAGATGAGCAGTAATTTACAGTCATCCAGTTACAAGTGGGTGATTTATTGCAGCAATGGTCTTGCTGCTAAACATTTAAAATCCTATTAAAGACAGCAGGATTTAAGTAGTCTGCATGCATGACAAATAACATATTTAAAAATATTTATGAGATATATCTCAGACAACCGTGTGAACTTCATTTCCTAGCACTTCTACGATTCCTAGCCCATGAAAATACATTCTGGGAATAATGGTTACCCATTACTGGAGGATATAAGTTGTTACTTGTAAAATTTATTTTTATTTTAGGGTATGGCAAATACATGGACTTATAGTGGTTCAAATGTTAATGTCCAGTCCACTCAGCCATTCAAGGACAGGATGGCCTAGGTTGAAAAAAATCAGATAATGGATAATGGTAATGGATAAATAAACATGGTCTTCTAGCCATTTCTAAAGGTGAAAAGCCTTAAAAAAAATTTTCTGCCACCTTCTTGACCATATATATTTTATCTCCTCCCGTTGTAGAGAGAGACTTCCTTTGTGCATTACTGTATATTAGATAGAAAATTATATAAAGGACATGGCAGTAGGCCAGGGATTGGCAGTACCACCCTTTCCTGTAGTATTTTTAAAGAACGGGCGGGTACAGACAAGGTATAGTGCGATGTACAGAGTTTGAGAAGAATCACCTTTGTTTTATGCTTCAAGGGAAGAAAGTTGCAGAGCAGCCCCAACTGCTCTACAACTTTCCCAAATGCTTTTGCATCTAAACGTAGTTCCTGGATGATATCATGAGAATATTCTTAGTAATTTGACATGCCTATAAAAGACTAGTGTGGAAGACATACTTTCCAGATATCCAGCCACCTTCTTTGTAAGCAGGAAAACTGGATCAATCAGAAGCAGGTGATCCAGAGGCTGTAAAAGCAGACAAGTGCAGCAAATCCTTTAGAAACCTTTAAGCAAGGCTGAAACACGTGGCAACATGATTTGAGATCTTTATGGGTAGAGCAGCAGCTTTGGGCCTCTATGTCAGATTGGTTCGAGAAACACACAGCAGAGAAGATGAAATGGAGAAATAGTAATTAACCCAAAAGAACTGAAATTAGGTGCTCCTTTCATGCTTGCATTTTGAATAATCTGTATCTTGTTCCCAACAGCATGGAGGGAGGGGAACTCTTCACTCGAATCCAGGAGCGAGGAGACCAAGCTTTCACAGAAAAAGGTAGAGCATCAGAAGTTTTTACAAACACATTCTTGGAAGTTAATACAGGTAATCCTCAACTCACAACAGTTCATTTAGTGACTGTTCAAAGTGACAACGGCACTGAAAAAAGTGACTTATGACTGTTTTTCACAGTTACAACCTTTGAAGCATCACCATGATCATGTGATCAGATGCTTGGGACCTGTTTCCTACTCATGATTGTTGCTGTGTCCCAAGGTCACCTTTTGTGCAACCTCCTGGCCAGCAAGGTTAATGGAGAAGCCAGAGTCACTTAACAACCAGGTTCCTAACTTACCAAGTGCAGTGATTCACTTAACAACTGTGGCAAGCAAGGTTGCAAAATGGGGCAAAACCAGTGGTGGTATTCTACCGGTTCGGTCCAGTTCTGCAGAGTCAGTAGCAGCGATGAGCAGTGGAGACCGAACTGCTTCTCTCCGCCGCTCTGCAGTTGGGCCCATCCGCCCGCCCTGGCTCCCATACTAACTTTTATCCTCTGAATTTGAAGCGAAGCTGCTTTGCGCGGAACAAGAATACTGCGCGGCAGCTGCTGAAGTGACCAGGATCATGCAGGCTTGCAGGAGGTGAGTTAGAACGCCTCTGTATCAGCGCAAATGCCTCTGTGCCTTCACAAAGTGCACGTTTGGTACACATTCGTATGCAAAGTGTGTGCACGCACACAAAGGGCACCCACCAAGCCACGCCCACCAAACCAATGGTAAAAATATTTGAATCCCACTACTGGGCAAAACTCATTTAACAAATATTTCACTTAACAACAGAAATGTTAGGCTCAATTGTCATAAGTTGAGGGCTACCTGTATTTAGATAAGCTCTTTATTCTTACTATTTCAAAGGAATTCTAATCAAATCAAAATTGGTAACTCTTTCAAAACTTCTGTGGAGCTTCCGAATATTTTTATTTCTTAATGCCTGAAAACTCAGAGAAATATAAATTTCATTGGGGGTCATATGAATTGCTTTTAATGAAAAACTATCCAAGGTTAAATAACAAGGCTTTCATATTATGGATTGAAACTTCACCAAATACTGCAGTGTTTATTTCAAAAATAAACATACACAAAAGGTGTTTGTTTAGTCATTTTAAAAAGTGTTTAGTGCATTGTTTGTATGTAATGTACATGATTTCATGTCGTTGGTATTACCTTTTAACCAAGGGACTGAGGAGCAGAAATGCCATTGATTAATTAATTAATAGTCATTCTCAAAGTGAAACACGAGTCTTAGGGCTAAGCTGGTTGCTAGTAATAAGCACTGTATATCTCTGAGATACAGCAAGAATGCTAATGTGACCTTTCTGTAAAATAACATTTCTAGAAGCCTCCGAAATAATGAGAGACATTGGAACAGCCATCCAACATCTTCATGGGATGAACATAGCTCACAGAGATGTCAAGGTGAGAACTTCTATAAATGTATTCTAACTATGTGAAAAAATTAACACATCTAAACAGTTGATTTGCATAGGCCTATTTCAACACTGAGAGAAACAGCTTGAATCAAACATTTAAGTTGGGCAGGAATCCAAGTATATTTTAAAAGTCAGTCCATTTAAATAAGGTTCAAAGAAGACCTAATGTCAGTTTAAAACTGACCTACAAGATTAAAATGTACTGGTATTTAAAAGTAAATTTGGTTCTTGCTACAAACCAAGCAGAACTAAAAATTCAGAAGAGATTAGTACCCAAAATTTTCCTGTTCATCTTCATTTGTGTTCTTTTTTCATATACAATTCCAGCCAGAAAACCTTCTTTATACATCCAAAGAGAAAGAGTCAGTGCTTAAACTCACAGATTTTGGGTTTGCTAAAGAGACAACCATACAGAATGCACTGCAGACTCCTTGTTACACTCCTTACTATGTCGGTAAGTTTGGATTTTTCCTATCTTCTGATTTATTCATTCTGGAAATCAAGAAATTATTACACTTTCATAAATGCAGTCCAGCAGTCAGATGTCAAATCCAAAGGCACTAATCCAGGGTTAGAGGGAAAAAACTCCTGTGCATAGTCACAACAGGCTAGGAGTTAATTTCCATTATAAGTTTTGGACTTCAGCAAGAAATGTAGTGTGAAAGTTGGTGTTTTATGGGACTTGTAGGCAAAAAAGGCTCCTGTAAAAACTGACAAATTATACTGAAAGGATGATATGAGCTGCAAGCAAATAAAAAATTGCTCACTGTTCTAGATTTACTATGGATAATCACTTTCACATTGCTGGCGGCACTGGAAATAAAACTTGGGGGATCTGTTTCTGACACGCATGCACATTCATGTGCACTAGTTTACATAAGTAAACTATATAAAGTATTTGTTACTGATGATTAAAGTACCTATATTCAATTATATACCAACTGCTTATTTAATAATAAAGAAAGAATAAATGTTAGTTAGCATATAAGCAGCATCTGAAAAACTAACGTTCACAATTCTTTTATTCCCTTCTTCAGCCCCTGAAGTACTTGGTCCTGAGAAATATGACAAATCTTGTGATATGTGGTCTCTTGGTGTCATCATGTATATTCTGTAAGTGTAAAATGTACATAAGAAAACAAAATTTTGATATGTCACACGTTAGCTCCTTGTTACTGTAATGCCATTAGTAAATCAAAAACATTAGTCACTGGATCATTACTCATTCTGTCAGAAGAATCAGCAGCCATCTGTTGTCCCATCTACATGGGACCAGGGAGAGAATATATAGTAATTTTCTAGTTACCAGAGTCTCATCTATATAAGTCCTTCTTTTACAGTTTGTGTGGGTTCCCTCCATTCTATTCCAATACTGGCCAAGCCATTTCCCCAGGAATGAAAAGAAGAATTCGGATGGGGCAATATGGATTTCCAAATCCTGAATGGTCAGAGGTATCTGACGAAGGTAAACAAGTGCTGTGTATGTTTCCAATAAAACTGCATCACTGATGGGTTTTTTAAATTTCAATTTTTAGTTGGGTAACATAGGTGCTCAAAGAGAGCTTCAAGATGCAAGACTGTCTGGTGGTTAAATCATCAGGCTAAAAAGCCAGAGACTGTGAGTTATAGTCCCACCTTAGCCATGAAAGCCAGCTGGGTAACCTTGGGCCAGTCACTCACTCTCAGCCCAACTCCCTTCTCGGGGTTCTTATTGTGGGGAAAATAGGAAACAAATGTATGTTGGATATGTTTGCCACTTAGCGTTATTTGTAAACATAATAAAGGAGGGATAGAAACAAATAAAATTTGGCAAATTTCATGAATACACATGCCTAACTCATAAGCATTGTAAAAAGGATGATCAGAAACAAAAAAAATAGACAAATTGAATTAAATATCATTTCTTCAAATATTTTAATGGAGAGAGAAATTTAGATGTGCTGGGCCAGTAGAAAATAAGCAAAAATGTATTCCAGGTAATTTCTCTCCTCCCTGTAGAATTAAAATATTGCAACAGTTAGGGTATTGATCTAAGACTGAAGAGAACTGGATTTGTCAAATGTATTTTGTCAAATTTATACACCCTTGTCACAAACAAATAACTCTAGGAAAGAAAGCTAAAACAATTAAATTAATAATTAGTAAAACAAATATTATGGTATTAAAAAGACTTAGAAACTATCTCATTGTACACATGTTGTATTCTGACAATAAAGATAATAATAATAAGCCATGAAGATTCACTGGGGAATTTGGTACCAGTAATATACCTTTTGTGGCTACTAACTCTAGAGAGGAAATCACTATGTATGGTCTTATGCTTCTGGGTGAAAGGCAGGATACAAATGGGAAAAGATAAATAGTTCTTAAATATATGAATATAACATATTCATTCTAATTGAACAGAAGAGGAAAAGTGACTAGGATGCGTGCATATTTTACAATATTTTTCTTATATACTTTTACAAGCCCTTATTGCCTATGTTATTTTTCCATGTGTATTTTTTTCTAGCCAAGCAGCTCATTCGTCTCTTGCTGAAAACTGACCCAACAGAGAGAATGACCATTTCTCAATTTATGAATCACCCCTGGATTAATGTGAGTCCTGCACAATAGTCTAACTGTGTCTTGATGTGGATAGTAGGCAACCTGCTGAAAAGATTTTGCATATTACTAATTGAAGGAAGGCTCTATCTGTAAAAACGAATATAATTTCTCCCTCACAGTATGAGGGCAGACTTGGAGGGTAGAGGAGGAAAAACTCTCTGTGAGTGGCAGTCAAGGACATTACACCCCCAACCCAACTGCTTTCTGCTAGATTTAGCTTTCGTTGCAGTGCACACATTCTCTTTCTCTTATTTATAAAAAGCTACATTACCTCATCAACGTAGGACTTATTATTAGACCTCTGAGGCATCATCGTGCTACACAGTGTTGATATGAATAGAGACCTCCTGCTTTGGGGGCGTTCTCAGTTTTTGGCAGAAGCCTGGGAAAACTCAAGACAGGGAAGGGGGAGGCTTAAGCAGGGCTCTCTCAGAAAATCACATCAGAGCTGTTTCTGATGGAGATGCCAACTAACTAAAAGGCTCTGGGAGTGTTAAAGTAGACTCCCCTCTGGAGTGGAAGAATGCTGCTGAAGCTGTGAGTTTCCCATCTGCATACTGCCACGCAAAAGATACCAACATTTTCTGTAGTGGATTCTCACATCTATCAATGCATTTAAAATAGCTGCTTTAACAATGTATTTATACCCTTGCCAAGAAAAATAAATCTAAAGAGATTAAATGCCTTGTGAACTCTTTCTCTTAAAAGAGACAAAGTCCAAGAGAGCAATTTGAATACTCCATAGAGCAAAAGGTTAAACGGGGAGTTGTCATTTTTCTCATTTTTCTCAAAGGGAAGGAACCTAGGCTGAAAAGGGATCTCAATTTCAATAACAAAGGCTCAAAGTTAAGCAGACAAATGAGTTGAACATGTCTGTGAGGAGAAAGTCCTGTTTTCTATCCAGTCACCAAAGTTGAAACCGATGTATCAAGATTTAAATTTCTAATATAAACAATTCTGGAGAGACTTGGAATCTGTCTCTCTGTTACAGAAACTCTGTTCTAGCATCTGCTATTCCTCTGAGCCAGAAACCTAGATTGAATCACATATAGAAACACAAACATAGGTCATAGTGTAGAATGAATTAATTTGGACATAGGGATGTCAGTTGATCAAGAACAAGTATAAGCTTAGCCTTTGATTCAAGGGTTGTGTCAACCTTATTGTGGGCTTTAAGCAGAATTTACAAACTAAAATGTAAGTGTATCTGTGATAAGAGCTTTTGTTTTTACAACTTATCTTCCTGACAATCTGTTCCAGTTCTTATTCAGCTATGTGGCCTATAAATAAAAATATTTTAAAAGGAGAATGGGACCTTGATGTTAAAGAGCTGCAGAATTTCATACCACGATAGATGGCAAAACTAAATTATTTTATGAAGAATATGGTTTTGAGCCTCATTATGAAGTTTGAGATTTACTTTGGGGGAAAGGGTCTATCTGGAAGCTGAGTAGCAGAAGGGGAAATGTTGTGCTTTTCCCTGCTGCTGCAAGCTTTTTCCTCCTTTGACAAGTGTTGCTGGGGGAAGCGGGAGGAGCTCAAATGTGATTTTCTCCTCTAGTTTTTAGAAAATTAATTGCCACACTCTTATGGAAGTTATGCAATTTTGTGATTATGAAAAATGTGACTGTCTCCCAAAATGCAGCCGCCTACACTCTTTCTCACATAGCTTAGGAGACAAGTTTCTACATTTTGAACACAACTTTTTTTAAGAGCAGTTAATGGTTAGTGTGTCAGCAATCTGTCATAAGAAATCATCTCTCTTGATTGCCTCTCTTAGCAGTCTATGGTGGTGCCACCAACCCCTCTTCACACTACTCGAGTCCTGCAAGAAGATAAAGACCACTGGGACGAAGTGAAGGTAATTTTTGTGCATGTGCAGAGTTGGGTGGAGATCTTCCTTTTTATGAGTAGTTGGAAAACAATGTTCTCTCTTATTATTTATAACCCCGAGTAGTGTGAAATAGCACAATGGTTGCTAAAACATATGCAGATAATGGACTGGGGGAATTACTACAGTTAGGCATAGACAGACAAGCAAGATTTTAGTAGCAGAGTAGGTGTTTATTTTTTTTAATAGATTTTAGCAAAAAAGGTCTGCAGTGGCTGAAGCCAGGATTTTTACTTTAATCTTTCTTTAGTATGCTTTTTGGCATAGGCGGTTTGGAGGCTTTTTTTTAAATAAACGTGCTAGATCTGTCCAAATACTTATACTCTTTTTTTAAAAAAAATCTTATTTTCTTTGAAAAATAATGGAAAATTGTGCCTTTGATGTTTCTCCAAAAGTTCTGGGGGCTACAATGAAAGCATATATAATGTGCTTTGTAAGGTGTCCATCCTGATTCAGGCAGCTTGGGCTTTCAGATGGTTTGGACTTTGAATACCCACTTCATTTTCCACTAGTGAAGTGCCACTAGTGCCACTAGTTTTCTTAGAAGTTTTCCTAATGCCAAGTTGCCTTTGACATAGGAAAACATTAAATTCCAGATACACATGGACAGCGTTAAAGATATACTCCTTCGCTGAATGTTCCTTACAGGTTTAATTTGGTTCTCAGGGTCTTTTTGTCATTGATATGTAATATTTAATCCTACATATGAATTGTTTTTTTCATTACAGTCTACTACATCTGGTATATAACTTTCGCAGGGGAAACTCTATAGTTGTTACTTTAGGCTGAGATCCTTTCTTCTGTAGACATAATAGGAGACAGACTTTTTTTTTCCCCTTTAAATTTTGCTGTTACTTTTTATGTATTTTAGGAGGAAATGACTAGTGCTTTGGCGACCATGAGAGTAGACTATGATCAAGTAAAAATTAAAGATTTGAAAATATCCAACAATCGACTCCTCAACAAACGGCGTAAGAAACAAAAGCAAGGAGGCACCTCAACTGCATCAGCTGGTTGTAACAACCAATAAAGGCGAGAGAAATAAAATGAAATAATTAGCTGAACTGAAATCATCGCACAAAGGATACATAACTGAAACACAAATGTGGGTGATGAGAACCTTTTATTTCAACACAATGGGCCTTTTTCTACAACGAATTTTGTTAATCATTATATTACATTTTAGTATACTTTATCTAAGGAGCTGCAAGAAACCTTAGAATATCAGTGAAGTTTGGATAAATAAATATTTCTTGTGGTAATGCGGGTTCAGTGCTTACAAAAGCACAGTCACAACAAGCAATTCTAAATCCTTTTTTTCATATAAAGCAATTAGAGCATCCATTTCCTTAACTTTCAGATGACGTCATAAGGATATAAATGTGATTAATTTAGACTGGATTATGTTGAATCCATTCAAGAGAAATAGATTAAACCATGCATAAAGCAAAGGAGTAAAAAAAAATCAGGTTATTTACAAGAAGCAATCAGAAAGTTATGAAAAAGTAAGTTTTTCATATATTTTTGTTGATTTTCATTGTTCATTTCTATTGTATTTAATGTTCTTATCACGTTAATGCTCTTATTTTATACACTGTCCATCTGTATGAGGAAGTATTGCTTTTTAGTCTTTGGGAAATATTTACAATTTAAGGCTTAAGGGATTATTACAAGCTTGCTTCCATTCTTACACAGATCATGGAGGTAGGAACAGTAGTTAGTCATATGTGAAGTGGGCACACCTTTTTTTTTAAATCACAGGAAACTTCCCCTGGCTGTCTTGTAGGATCCACATACCAAAACAGGTATGGGGGCAATTGCTACATTTTACTATTTAGATGTTCCATTTCCTTGTTTACATATAGGCCATAATTTATTTTTATCACAGATTTTTTCAATTGTTTACTTTTTAAATTAAGTATCAAAGATTAATGTATAGCAGTAATCAACCAAAATATCATTGTTTATGTCAGTATCCACAACTTTGCACAAAGATTTTAGCTGAAATATTACACAGTTCAGAAGGAAATGATTCCCAGATGCATTATGAATTTTACTGAAAGAACCATATATAGCTATCAGGTTATAGATAGAGGGAATATTTTTTACATTCTTTTCCAGCAGTAGAGAGCTTCAAGTGGTCTGAGGTTGACATGGTAGTAACATCAGAGAGGACGGGTAGAATTATTGCCACCCCTTTCCTTCTTGTGATGTTATTTTTTAAAAAACATTAAACCAATTGGCTCTACTTCACGTATTTTATTTATATTCCTTTTATTTATCTATCAATGAATTTCCATGAGAAATCTTGGGAAACTACTACCAGAAAATAAATAGTTACAACTACAATTTCCCTGAGATAGCGTATTAGTTTGACTATTTTGTGAACTGGGTGATATAGCACTTTCATGTACTGTCCACATGTAAAAAGTTTAAAACATGGGCACAAGCCATGAGTGCTTCTAAATTCAAAGAGGAAATGTGTAAATTTCACACACACATACACATTACTACAGTTGTTTTTACATATCATATATTAATTTCTTAATACCCTGTAGATTAAGGTGGATGGGATAATACAAAAATGAAATCACTCAAGTAATTCTTATGGATATTTTTTTAGAGAGTTTAGATATTTCAATATGGTGATATTTGCACCAAGAAAAGCAACTGTGCCAAACACTGAAGGTCTCAAAGTGGAGTGGATTTTCACAGAATATCTCATAATAAGCTTGTCCTGTGAAACCTGCATTACATATAAATCATCTTTATTCAAATCATTTCATTGTCCAAACATTTGCTTTGAAAGGGGATATTCCTATGACAATTTTCCACACATGCAAGTGCCCCTGGCCCTGTAGGAAGAAGGTGAGAACAGATCCAGCCCACCCTCTCAGCTTTCAACTGTGCTACAGTTTTTGAGATGCTAACAAACAGTAGGTGCTTATTTATGTTACTTCTCATTTCTAACACTTGCTGCAGGAAAGAGAGATTCTTTGATGTCAGCAGTGTTTGTCAGAGGGCTCAAGGGGGAGATGAAGTCTTCTCCTAAAAGTACTTGTAAAATGGTGAGATGATAAATAATTGCAGATGAATTGTTTTCTTCTCTACATTCTCCAAACTAAGTCTGCTGCACAAGCCAAGAGATCAGAGATGGAGGAAGAAAATTTGTGGCTGTTAAACCAAAAAATATTGGTGACTTTATATTATAGCCTTATTCTAATTAGGATTAATCTGCAATGAAGGAAATTTCTATTCATTACATAGGTGTCTCTCTTTGATTTGCAAGCATATTAAATTGATGTTAAAAGCACTTCAGATTGTTTGTGAAATTCTAACATTTTGCAGATATTAATAAAATGGTGCTTTTCCCATTTTTTTTCTTAAGTGGACCTCACTCTTAATCTTTCTTTGTGATATTTTACTTTCAGTTCTAGGATTACAGACTTCTCTCTTCTCCTTTTCAAGGAATGTGAAGTGAACTTAATTTGAAGGCACCATTTTTTTTGTCCACATGTTATTTGTTTTAATATTCAATTTAACTAAATTTAGAGCAACTGTAAGTTAGCAATAGTCACTAGATGGCAGCACTTAGCCAACCTTGGCTGCTCTTAAAAAGACATGGTTGGATCTGGTTTAAGTACTTGAATCACCAGGGCTAGAGGGTAGATTTGGAAATTGAAAAAAAAGCCTATCAGAAGAAGGCAGTGGCAAACATTTCTGAAATGATGGCAAAAAACATCATGGACATATTTCTGTAGCCATCAGAAGTCAAGCATGACTTGAGGATATTTTAGCATATGGGACTAAATCAAAGCAAAAGGCTTTCTTTAAAAAAAAAAAGAGTGAGCAAAAACAAAAAAAAACCCTACCTATTCAGACTCCACAATTACTTAATATTTAGAAAAGTGCCATAATTCATTGTCAGATGACATGTTTCACATTGCCTGTATTTCTAAGAGAGGTAGTGCCAGACAATTTTGAGATCAGCTATTACTCTTTCATCACTGGTGAACTAGAGAGACATAAAATCTGACTTCTATGCAATACTTTGGATGCAATCTCCAAAAGAAAATGCTTTGTAGCATGCAGATGGCTCTGTGCATAGCACCTTAAAACAACTGCTTTTCTTGAGATTGGAGGACAGATGCAGAATCCTGGGAAAATATGCAGTTTTAAGATGTTGCAAACAGGCAACTTAGGTGGCTCTCCAAAGCTGTTGCCCATGGAATTATTTGCTGAATCAGTCTTGCTTCAAAGTGGAATTATTGATCCTTTTGGGATTTTTGGCTAATCTTTTTGCTGTTTTTGGCCAATTAAAGAAAACTATATAATTTTAGACAACCTCCCCTTTGCTTGCTTTTTCTTTCATTTGAGTGTCAGATTGAATCATGATGTGCAACAATTCAGTCCTAAATGAAGTTACATTTAATTACATCTGACGTTTTGAATAACGGGAGCACAAGGAAAGTATATGATAATGAGGAAGGTGTTATAAATCTCACAATCGCAAGAGAAAAGTATGTGAACAAACTCACCAAACCTTTGCAAGGCCTCAAGGAAGAGGCTTTCTCTTAATTCCTTATCGGGAATAATATTCGATACAAAAAAAGATGGTGTGGCCCTAGGAAGAGCGCAGAGAAGACCAACAAAGATGATAAGAGATCTGGGAAGTAAACCATACGATAAATAGTTAAAAGAACTACGTATGTCTAGCCTAACGAATTAGGGGTGACATGATAACTGTCTTCCAGTACCTGAAGGGAAATCAGAGATGAGGAAGTTGATGTATTCTCCAGAGCATCTGAAGGACAAGCAACAGGTAGAAGCTCAATAAAGAGAGATCCAACTTGGAACTAAGGAAGCATTTCCTGAGAACAATTAATTAGTAGAACAGATTGCCTCCAGGAGTTGTGGGTGCCCATCGCAGGAGGTTTTCAAGAAAAGATTGCACAACCATTTATCTGGAATGGAATAAGGACTCCTGTCTTGGCCAGGGGGCTGGACTAAAAGATCTTCAAGGTCTGTTCCAGCCCCACGATTTTATGATGTTATGAATGTGGGGGAAATTCCCTGTGAACACAGTAAATATTATCAGACAAAGAATCGGAAAACCAGTTGTTACTACTCTTTGTTTCAATTCTAAACCTTATAACTATCAGAAGATACTGCATTAGCCAAGAATGGCAAAAAATGTAATAGGTACTCCCACTACCAAGTAGTGAAGATTTCTTAGCAATACACAAACAACTCATCAGGCAACCATTATTTTCTGAGAGAGGATATAAGTTCAGAAGAAAGTAAAGTAAGTATAAAATAAGTAATTCATTAATACGTGCTTATGAAATGGGCCAGGTTTTCTTTAATTTTTTTTCTGGAAAGATAGGTGGCCATGACATTACTTGTTCTCCAACTTTTAAATTTCTCTAAAAAGTGCCATATTTATTCTGCCTTTCTTCAAGGATACATAATGCTTTTGCTATTAATTAGTAACACTTCCTTCTGAAACACATTTTCTTTTACTGTATGTGAACCCTCTTCTATGTTCTGGATATATGTTGAGTACTTTTCTGTTTAGGCTAAGAAGCAAGATAGCACTGAGTTGAATTTAACTCCTGGAAACTGGATGAGCAAATGCTTGCCAGTTTTACTGTAAAATTAAAGCTTTCTGAGAACATTCTAGTTTTTTAAATCTCAGCCGCTCACCCCTATTGTCTTCCTCTTTTATAGCCTTCTAGCCAGTGGTGCAATTCAACTGGTGTAATAACCGGTTCAGTGAGCCCACGCTCTGCATTTTAAAAGCCCATTTTCAGTTCTAATACTTACCTTCTACTGCAGCCCCTGTGAATAAAACAGCTGAGGCACAGCAAACTGCTCTGCCGCGCAAATCAGCTGTGCTCTTAAAAAACAAAACAAAGCATAGGAAACAGCAGAGGTGGGTGGGCGGGGCCCAATGCTCACTGGAACTACTGGTTCAACTGAAATAGTCTGAAATGGTAGAATCCCATCCCTGCTTCTAGCGTAATTCTTCCTAGTCCACCATGCATTCATATCAGATGCCGAAAGTATATGCTTGTTCATATTATTGTTCCAGTAGAACAGTTAGTCTTTATTTGGACCATGACTAAGTGGCTGATCAAGAGTTCAGTGGATAATTTATTTGTGCCTGGTCCCTTTCTATTGGATAGGTGATATATGGTTTGTTCTTTATTTTCTACAGTAATCATTCTTTGAATATATAATTTTTCTACAAATGTTTTGCATTCTATAATCCTGTCTGTAAAGGGATTCAATAGTCTATCTTCTATTAATCTTATTGTCCTCAATTAGATTCATTCTGTGACTATTAATATTCTTACCTATACATTTTCTGTGATTTCTGTGATGTTCTTGAAAACATTTCTTATTTTCCTTTTTATTATTGTTATATTCTTCATAAGATATCTTTCCCTGTTCTTTTTGCTTGATATTGTTTTATGTCCCTGCCATCCAAGCCTTTCATTCTTTCCTGATTATGATAGCTTATTCTGAAAGCTACTTGTATACATATAAGCCCATCTAAATCTGATTGGTGTTCTACTCGACGCTGATTGACCAAAAATAGCTAGTCTATGATTGGCCACCTCAGCGGCGGGAGAATCAAGGAGCCATCATTGGCCACGAGCCACAAGCAGCCTCTTCTATAAAAAAAAGGCTGCGCAGCTCCTGGCTCAGACAGAATGTGAAACTAAATAAAAGAGCTGAAGTTATGCTGGTCTCAAGTCTCATTCTTAGTGAACACAACACTGGTGACGAGGTGGGATTCTGAGACAGAGGAGACCAGTCGAGCACGTGGCAATGAGAACTGAGCAGACGAAATGGCCGGAACCATCTCGCCACCCGCACCATCAATCCAGTGACGGAGGACTGGGAATCATACATCGATAGATTCCTCATGTCCTGGAAAGCAATGACTTGCAAGGAATCTCTGACAGCAAAAAAGAGAGCCGTGTTCCTGACGCATTGTTGTGGGCCCACAGTATTCAAGATGGCCAAGGCATTAGCCAAAACTTGAGGACGTAAAGCAGATGGCCTGGCAGATTTGAAAAATTGCTGAAGGCTCACTACGCACAGACCGTTTACAGCCTTATTCGGAGACAACAAGTTCTACAAACGGGAGAGAAGGTGAGAGCATTGCAGACTTTGTAGCGGCTCTCAGGGACATTGGAGGGGCATGCAAGTTCCTCAACATGATGAGCCATGAGATCGCGTGGTCCTTGACCTAAGAGATCTCACCCTACAAAACCTGACTGCTAACTCAACCAAAAATTACAGTCACTGAGGTTATCGCTGAGGCCAACGGCAGCTGAAGCAGCTAAAAAATCATCAGCCAAAATGCAACAATGCGACAACATCCAAAAACACCAGCAGAAAACAAGGCCAAATTCCAAAGAAAAAGTCAGAAAACACATACAAGACCAATCACACACTCATGTGATAGCGAATCATCTGAGATCGAGATGAGGAGGAAGCGGAGATCCACAGACTCCAGGCTGAACGAAAGATAAACTGGCGAGAAGAAAGACGTAAGTCGGGTTCCAGGCGCAAATGAGTCGTGACTCATAAGGGAGCCTTCAAATGCAAAAGAACTGCAATTTGGAGTCAGCATGGCCCAGGGTGTTCCAAAGCTGATGGAGCAGTTGTTACAAGGGATAAAAGGTAGTTCCATTTTTGATGATGTGCTCGTGTCAGCGCAGCGATGAGAGACAACTAGAAGCCCGTCCAGAATTGTATTACAAAGATTCAAAAGGCGGGACTCAAGGTCAAAAAAGAAAAGTGTCAGCTAGCCCACCTCAAAAGTCGAATTCCTGGGTACCTAATCAATAAAGAGGGCATCCACCCCACAGATAAAAAAATCAAAGCAATCAAAGAAGCGCCGAGACCAAAAAACAACATAGAATTACAAGCATTCTTGGGAACTTCAATTTTTACAATGTTTTTCTGCCACAGTGAAGGCAACGATGGCGACCACTACATAGCTACTGGCAAGGCAGCCACCTGGACCTGGGGACAACGAGAAGAGACAGAGTTCCAGAAAATAAAAGATTTAATAACATCCGAATCGTGTCTTTAATACAATATAGCGAGACACTACTGTTAACAGTCACCTGCGACGCATCACCATTTGGCGTCAGAGCCGTACTCAGCCACACGCTGCCGGATGGGAGAGAAGCACCGATCGCATATCTATTCCAAAACACTAATCCAAAACGGAAAGAAACTACAGTCAGTTGGACAGAGAGGCGTTAGTAGCAATATCCGGTGTCAAACAGTTTCATGAATACCTTTACGGTAGGACTTTACACTATTAAGACCACAACCCCTATTGGGAATATTAGCAGGGACTAGGGCCACTCCGAAACTCTCCACGAATGACATAGATGGTCCGAGTTCCTTGCCGCATACAATTATAAACTGATTCACCGACCAGAAAAGACATTTCTCACACCGATGCGTTGAGTGCGTACTCCCCTACCTGACCTAGGGAGTGACCCGGCATCAACCACATCCACCCTACAGATTGAGACACTGGACCAACCCCACCGATAACCGCAGTGGACATTGCGAAAGCAACAACAAGAGACAAAACATTGTCACAAGGTTTTTAACTGCGGTAGGAAAAGGGTGGCCAGAAAACGAGACAGACTGTAGATTAAACTGGTTCAGGAACAGGAAACTGAACTTGTCATTGTTAAAAGGTTGGCATTCTGTAGGGGGATTGGGCGTCTATACCGGAGGCATTACAAGAGCCAGTACTGAATATCTACATGAAGGACACCCGGGTATCATACAAATGAAATCCTCTGGCCTAGGATTATGTATGATGGCCAGGGATGGATAAGGATATTGGGAAATGGGTTAGAACCTGCGGTAAATGCCAAAGATCCTGACCTGCACCTCCTTCAGCACCTATACTTTACTGGGAAACACCAAGGGGACACCTGGTCAAGAATTCACATAGATTTCGCAGGCCACAAAAGGACACAGTTTTTAATCATAGTAGACGCTTACTCAAATTGGCTGGAAGTAAGCATCATGACATCAACAACTACAGAAGCAGTTATGAAACAACTCAGAACAGAAAACTTTTCACCACACCATGGTTTACCGGACCTATTCGTTTCAGGTAACGGGCCACATTTCACAGCCATTGACATTTGAAAAGTTCCTCGCCGAACACAGAATAAGGCATGCTTTGACGAGCGCCAGGCCAACTGGTTATGAATGGCTGGGCAGAACGCATGTCCGGTATACACAAAGAAACCATAGGAAAAATTAGACACGGGAGACATACAGGAGAAAATTATAAAATGTTCACCATCCAACATATCACACCGAGCTCAACTACAAATAAAGCCCAGCAGAATTATTTAATGGGCAGGAAGTTAAGATCACAATTGGATAGTTACACCCCCCATACAGCCCTGAAAACCAACAGACTCCTCCAGCAGACACTGCATATTTGAACCAGGAAACCTAGTCTATGCTAAAAATCTCACGGGCAACCTGCTGTGGATACCGGCAAAAATAACACAATAACAGGACCCCGGTTGTATAGACTTAAAACGGATGATGGTAGAAGCTGGAGGAGGCACATTGATCAATTAAGTTCAAGAACATTGGAACAAACCATTGACATACCCAGCACGAAGAACAAACACACACAACACCAGAACTACATTAAACAAAAACAGTAATAAGCCAACCAGAGCGGGGGAGACCCCGTCAAACACAAATAAGAGGGCAGGGGGAGACCCTGCCATTAGAACAAAAACACCACAAAATCAAAACACAATCCACAAAATCACATTCACAAATAAACTCAGAAACAAACAACGACTTACCTGAAGAAGACTTCCGGCAAAGAAGGAACAGGAGCACAAGAAGACCAAGAAGCCACTCTGGAAGGGAGCAGCCGAGCCGACTCTACCAGCCCGGGTAGACCAGTGTGGGAGTGGCATGGGCTGACTCCACTCCAGGAGGTTCCACAGAGAAAGACGGGAGAAACAGCAATCCATCCGAACCCACCAAAGACAACACCATAACCTAAACTGCACAAGGTCACACTAGACTATATAAAAGCCCCGCCTACTATGTCACTACGTAAGGTAGGACCAAACCAAGAGGGAGGGGGTGTTACAGTATTAGCATACTCCCAAATACTCTACTTCTATTGGTCCAGCAAACACTTGAATCTTGATTGGTGTTCTACTCATACGCTGATTGGCCAAAAATAGCTAATGTCTGATTGGCCACCTCAGTGGTGGGAGAATCCAAGGAGACGTCATTGGCCATGAGCCGCCTCTCTATATAAAAAGAGAAGCTCAGTTCCTGCCACGGCTCCTGACTCAGACGGAATTTGAGACTAAATAAAATAGCTGAAGTTACACTGGTCTCGAGTCTCATTCTTCGCGAACCACAACACAAACGGTGAATTTCGAAACTACGAATACATGAAGGTAAATATGATATAGTTGGAATAACAGAAACTTGGTGGGATGAACCCATGACTGGAACATATTGGTAGAAGGATACAAACTATTAAAAAAAAAAGACCCATAAAAGAAGAGGTGGAGTTGCACTGTACGTAAAGGACCACTATATTGCTACAGAAATGCATGGAAACCAAAGATGAAAATTTATGCATACATACTGGTCAATATAAAAGGAAAAGAATGACATTGCCATAGGTGTATATTTATAGGCCACCCAATCAAGCAGAAAATAAAGGTCCTTTTTGCCAGCCAACTATACAAACATATGCAGGAAACATACAACAATAGTAATGGGAGACTTCAATTATCCTTATATCAATTGGAACTAATTCTGCACCAAGTGAGAAATCAAATAAGTTCCTAACCAACCTAGCTGACAAATTTGTTGTCCAAAAGGTAGAGGATGAGCAAGAGGGACAGCCATACTGGACTTAATTCTTACAAACAGAGAAGAAGTGATAGAGGGAGTTGAAACTGTAGGAACCTTGGGTGATGAGTGACCATGTCATACCAGAATTCAACATAACAAACACAAGCAACAGGCAACAGAACATAATGACATCATCGTCTTGGGTTTAAAAGAGCTGATTTCAATAAACTCAGAGAGAACTTGGGGAAAGATTTCCATGAAATGAAAATCCTAAAGGGGAAAACAAGTCAAGAATCTTGGGAAACTCTAAAAAGTATGATCATAGAAGCCAGACCAGCACAATTACCACTGAGAAAGAAAAACAAGAAATCCAAGAAGTAAACGCAGCATGGCTGCACAAAGATCTCTCTGGCAAATTGAAAGAAAAAAAGGCACAAGTACAAAAAATGGAAAGAAGGACATACAACTCAGGCAGAATATCAGCAGATAGCAGAATCTGCAAAGACGAAGTCAGTATAGCAAAGGCTCCAGAACAAACAAAGACTTACAACAAATGTCAAAGAAAATAAAAAAAGTTTCTTTCCAACATATAAATAACAAGAAAAAAAAACAAAGGGAAACAGTCAGTCCACTAAAGAGAGAAGATGCAAGGAATGAGAGAAAGCAGAACTGCTGAACTCATTCTTTGCATCCTTCTTCACACAAAAAGAAACTATAGCTCAACCCACCAAAAACATAACTAAAATACAGACTCAGAAATAAAAGTTAAAATAAGCAAAAAAATAATAAGAGAACACCTGTCTGATCTTGATGAGAACAAATCACTGGGGCCTGATGGATTATATCCCAGAGTTTCAAAGGAGCTGGCAGAGTGTATCTCAGAACCACTGCACCATATCTTTCAAAAATCCTGGAGCACTGGGGAACTACTAGAGGACTGGAAAAGAGCTGATGTGGTTCCCATCTTCAAAAAAGGAAAAAAAACAGACCCAGGAAACTATAGACCAATCAGGCTAACACTCAATACCCGGGAAGACTACTGGGAAAAGACAATAAAAAAAAACAGATCTGCCAACATCTAGAAACAAAGTATTAACTAGCAGATCAGCACGGGTTTGTTAAAAAACAGATTCATGCCCAAACCAATCTTATTTCACACAGTGACTAATTAGTAGACCAGCAAAATACTGTGGACATAATATATTTAGATTTGCAGCAAGGCATTCGACAAAGTAGAGCACAACTTACTTCTTAACAAGCTAGAAAAAGTGGAATAGATAGCACCACCACTAGATGGACTCGCAACTGCTGGCAAACCAAACTCAAACGAGTAGTCCTTAATGGGTCTAAGTCTACATGGAGGGAGTAAGCAGTGGGGTGCCACAAGGTTCCGTCTTTAGGCCCAGTACTCTTCAATATCTTCATTAACGACTTAGATGAGGGTAGAAGGGGAATTTACCAAATTTGCAGATGAATACTAAACTGACAGGAATAGCTAACACCCAAGAAGATAGGGCTCAAGATCCAGATGGATATTGACAGACTAGAACTGGCCATATCTAATAAAATGAAATTCAACTTAGAGAAAAGTAAAATTCTATACATTTAGGCAAGAAAAACCAAAAGCACACATATAGACTGGGTGAAACCAGGCTCAATAGCAGTAACTGTGAGAGGGATCTTGGAGTCTTAGCGGACAACCAGCTAAATATGAGCCAGCATGTGCAGCAGCAGCCAAAAAAGCTAATGCACAATCTGGAAATTGTATCAACAGAGGATACAATCAAGATCAAGGGAAGTACTAATATCACTCTATAAAACCTTAGTAATGACCACAGCTAGAGTACTGCATCCAGTTTTGTTCACCACATTATAAAAAAAGATGGTTGAGACTCAAGAAAATAGTACAGAGAAGAGCAAACCATTAATATTAGGGACTGGAGGCTAAAACATACAATGAATGTTGCAGGAACTGGGTTTGGCTAGTCTAGTAAAGAGAAGGACAGGGGAGACATGATAGAGGTCTTCCAATATTTGAGAGGCTGCCACAGGGAGGAAGGGGTCAAGCTATTTTCTAAAGCTCCTCTAGGCCAGACAAGGAATAATGGATAGAAACTGAACAAGGAGAGATTCACACCTGGAAACAAGGGAGAAACTTTTGACCAGTTGAGCAACAATTCAACCAATGGAACAGCTTGCCCTTGGAAGTTGTGGGAGCGCCATCACTTGAGACTTTCAAGGAAAGATTTGATTGCCATTTGTCAGAAATGGTGTAGGGTCTCCTGCTTGGGTGGGGGGTTGGACTAGATGACCCATAAGGTCCCTTCCAACTCTGATTATCTGTTATCTATTAAATGTTCTCAGGATGAACTGCAAACAAACTGTAAACATGCTAGATAAAACTGTACAATCAACTGATCAGAAAATTCAAGCCAGTCTTTCCCACAGTGAAGAGGAAGTATTCCTGTTGTCCAAATAGTAAAGATCAGCAGTGATTTGACTGCGAATGTCAGCAGCTTAACCCATAAATTTAGGGCAGCTTATGTTGTTTATACATTTCACTCATCTAAAGCCTATTATCAAATCCTATTGGGTCCTAAATCACAATGTAAATCAATTCTCTGGAACGAAACAAGGATTTGCATATTGACCTCAATTATAACTGTGATGATGCATACTTTGATTTCAGCACTCTAGATAAGTGGTCTCCAGTTACTTTCACAGATGTGATCAAATTGATGAGTGTTTTAAGTGTAGAGAGGCCTTGTGTAATGATCTTATGTTTTCTGAAGAAATCAAATTGAATTACAACAGGCAGATGCCCTTATTGGCATTTACTTACATTTATTGATTAAAAAGGCAAATAACTAAGAATGATGTTTTACAAGAAAAACAACAAGGAACATCCAGTTAAGTACAGACTTATCAGTCTGTTAAGAGTTACAAGTGAACAATATGCAAAGCATCTAAATAAAATTTCAATTCCTGAATGGAACGAGAAAAAATTTGAGGAGATGAGCAAGCCAGCTTTAGAAAATGTCAATCAACTATATATGATATTTTGTTACTGTACAAGATTCAGAAGTATGTGCACAATTTAAAATCCCTTTTATATGTGCCATTCCTGTACTCCATAGACTTTTAACTACGCACTTTGGGTTGAACACCTTTTGAATGGTATGGGAGTATGAACAGATTTCCAGAAAAACTGCAGACTATAAGAACCATTTGCACTTCAATTTGAGGTGCAGACAACACAGACTCATCCCTAGCAGCATGCGCCTATCTTCAACAGTGAAGGGACACAGGGCAGAAAACATCCTGCAGCCCAAAAGGCTCCACACACATTTGCACTAACTCAAATGACCTGTTCTGTTCTACTTTGCTCTGCTCTGCTCTCCTCTACTCTATTCTCTATCCACTCCAAGTGGCCTCAACAACTCGCAAAATAATACAAATGACCAGCTGTCTGCAATGAATATAAATCCTTCCATTCCCCACCATCCAGTCAGAGCTGAAAAAGCTTCTTGGATGAGAAGCGAAACATCTTTAAAGAAAAAAACATCTTCAAAGAAAAACAGTTGCCTCCTGAAAAAGCACTTTTGGGACAACCATGACCTCGGTGACTGAGAATGTCCATAGTCTTTTGGTCCTAGACAGCAGATTTTTCTGATGTTTCACTTGCAATTGTTCATGGCTTCTTCGGAGTAGTCGACTACACACAGCCTACTTTATACATTTCGTATATGCCCATGTGAAATTGAGGTGATAGTGAAATAGTCCAACATGTAGTCTATTACTGTACTATCTATAGAGACATTCATAACACCTACCCCAGCTTCATCAGTGCACTGGAAGAACAGACAACTTTTATATGATTTTACTTGATCTGGACTTCAAATTTCTACAATTCAGCCTTCAGCAACATACTGCGCAAAATGAATGAAAATGTACCAATGCAAGGTCTCCCATGGTTATTACTCAATTTATTTCTGAGTGTTTTGATGTATTTTGATGTTTTGTTTTATCATCTTTTGTCGTATCAAAAGTGGTTATTTTTGAAAAGGCAACTGGACTGAATTTTTTGAGGAAGAAGATATTCTGCTTCCTATCCTGGAAGCTTCATCAGTTAGATGGTGTGGGAGTTGAGTTTCTTGACCATCTTTTTCCTCTCATCCTTATATTCATTATTCATCTGTTTATTCTTTATCCTATCTTTTCATGTTTTACTGTACAAGTTTCTTATAGAACATATTTCCCTTTCATTCAACTACTAGGTTTTCTTGACCTACCTAAATTTTCCTTCTGTTCTAACAAAGGAGGCAGATGTACCACTTCATAAACATCTATTTTTGCTTCAGTTGCCAAACATTCATGTCTTGCAATAAATCACATTCTGCCCATTGCCTTCTACTAGGATTTACATGTCATAAAAATTTTCCACCCATTTCCCTTCTTTAATTAACTTTCTATTTTGATTGCCATTTATCTGACTTTCTGTTTATGCCTAACCTGCAAATTCTATTTTCTTTGAAATGTTGGGGCTTCTCTCCATTTGGGTTTTTTATCCCATCCCATAGAATATCTCTTCCCATAGAATATCAGGTTCTTTTCTTCTGAGTGTACTAAATATGTTTTTTCCTCAATTCTATACAGGTAGTCCTCAACTTACAAGTAGGACCAGAATTTCCATTGCTAAGCAAAATGGTTGTTAAATGAGCTGCAATGTTATGCTGTTTCTTTTCATCACATACTTGTTAAGTGAATTCAGCATCCCCAAATGACCTTGCTTAGCGAAGCCACCTGGAAAGGTTGCAAATGATAATCAATGGCCTCAGCACACTGCAACTTTTGTATATATATGCTGGTTGCCAAGCACCCTAATTTTGAGCACGTAGGGATGATGCAATAAGTGTGAGGATCAACTGTAAGTCACTTTTTTCAGTCTGTAACTTCAAATAATTATTAAATAATTATTTTAAGTTGAGGACTATCTGTAGTCTGACTATACATTTTCCAGCTCAACTATACCCACTCTGTATTTTTAATTAAATTTTCTGATTGATTTCTGACACTAATAATCCATGAAGTGTTCCACAAACTAGTCCTGAACTTCCCAACCTAACACCTCCAAAACACCTGGAAGGTCCCACACTGGACAAGGCTATCTTAAAAGGAATTTATGTTCCCTGTTTCTATCTTATTTTATTCATATTGGTCTACTTGCAAAGTCACCATTTCCCCAATGTTCCTTTACAGCTCACTTCTCCAAAGACTATATTATATATAAAATTTACATTCAGTACAGTGCACACATTTTCTTGACATGCTGTTACTAATGTCTAATATTAATTATAAACCACTGTCTTGCTTCTTCATCTCTTAATTGAGGAAACCCAGCAGGCAATCCTGGGATTGGATTTCTCTTAATTCCTTATTGCCCCAGGGTTGGCTGTCTAATTAAAAAGCAGCTCCTAACTTGTCCAGAGACTGAAATAACAAGATAATCACACTGCCTGTTCTCTGTTAGTTTAAAATCGTGTCCCCATTTCAGAACAAATTATTTTTTCCTCTTTTAATCCAGTGTTACAACTGCTCTTTGATTGGATGCATAAACACAATATGGCTTGTTTATCTTCACGTGTGATAGAAAGACTTTTGGAATATGGTGGTTTTTAGATACTGTCTACTTATTTATTTTATTTTTATTTGTTTCTCAAATATGTACAAGATAACAAGTATAGGTATGAACACAAGCATGTACAAAGGAAGTAAATACAGATAAATGGGGACAGTAGGACAGGGATGGTAGGCACGTTGGTGCACTTATGCACCAGTATGCCTACCTATTTAAATACTTTCTATTTATAATTCCTATTTACCATTGAATTAGATTTTTAAGATGCCTTTTGCACATGTAGAAGAAATGTGTCCTCTGTAACCTCAGATTTTTAAATAGCTTCTGCAGAACAAAAGCCTTCAACAAGCTGTGACAGAAATCCCTGCCTCCCCATTCCACCTATGAGACATAGGTCTCTATAAATTAAAAATAAGACCTGACATTTCCATGCAAGCAGGTGGTAAAGTTACCTTCTAGGAAACACTGAGTCTAAACGAACTCATCATCTTTGATCTTTCAGTCATGATACAGATCTCCAGTAAGCGAATTGACTAATTAGTGATCTTAAAGAACAGATTTCTGATATGATGGATGGGTGGATGAAGGATAATCCTTTATCTTCTACTTCTTCAGAGCAGTAGTGCCATGTTTGAGGAATCTCTGTGCAACATACTTTGAAAGGATTCCAGGAATCAAACTGCTTTTGCTCCCCCCCAATTCTTTGCCATTCTTTCCCCTATTGCTGGCTGTGTTTCCTTCTGTCAGCATCCATTCCACAGCCTACCCCTAGGAAATGCCAACTATCTTGCTTTCTGCTATTCAAGCCACCAGTGAATTAAGAAATGCCTGCACTAGCCAACGTTTATTGACCTAAATGCACAGCTTTCAGCTTACTGCACCTTCAGTTAAGCCAGTACAGGATTTGTTTGTGTGTGTGTGGGGGGCAGTGTGGTATTCTACCAGTTCTTCTAAACCAGGTATCGCCTGAATGAGCAGTGAGCAGTCCCGAACCACTTTCTCTCCAATGCTCTTCTGTTGGGCCCACCTGCCTGCGGGCTCCCATAGCTAAACCCTGCTTTTGAGCATAGAACTTACTTTGCGTGGCACAGCAGAGATTTCTGCGGTTGAGCTTTGCTGAGTTGACAGGAGAGTGCAGGATTTGCAGGAGGTGAGTCAGCAAAGCCTGCTGTGCCTGTGCAAAGTGCGTGTTTTGGCATGCACGCACATGCAAAATGTGTGTACACAAATGCAAAGCGTGCTCACCAAGCCATGCCTACTGAACCTGTGGTAAAATTTTTTTCGAAACACCCATTCATGGGGGGGGGGTGCATACAGAGCCACCTAGTCCTTAGGTCCCTAACCTGACATGTAGGCTCAATCCCTGGTGTGTGTGGGGTGTTGCTACGTAGTGTGTTGTTTTTTAGTACTACCGATATATTGAGAATGCCAGTTTCAAGTATCCTTTTTATTGGACTAGTTGTGGATATTGAAGATAATAAGTCATGGCTTCTCCATATCATCTTGACTAAAATTTCCTTAGGATAATTTCAGTCTCCAGCCATTTTGAGAAACTAAAAATATTCCAATCACGAGGGGGAGGGTAGAAATTCCTCTTTATCTTAAAGGGTTCTACCTTTTATTACTCTTATTGCTGCTTTGAATGACAGGCTGAATGCATCACTCTTTTGCTAGCACCCAGCTACCCTGAAATCGGTGATGCAGCTTGTGTTGTAGGTAGAAGTTATCCCTAAGACAACAGGAGAGTGAGGATATCAAAACGATATGCTTTCAGGTTGGAACACTGGTCACAGCAGTAATCCTTTATTTTATTTATATACATAAAGGGTTGATACTGTATATACTGTACTTACCAGTGTGATTGACTCTCTTTTCTAAATTCGGAACATGGGGGAGAGAAGAAACTATATTTGGATTAAAAGCTTATCAGAAGTATTGTTTTTAACTGATGGAGAGGCTCAAGGTCAGAGTAAAAAAAGCTGCTAACAGCTGGCAGGTTAATCAATGAGGCTACAGTTTGGAAATCACTCAGTCGCTTGATGAGTGATGGTGCTGTCATAACGCTCAACTACTTTAAACAAATGCTTTGGATCTAAAAGAAAGAGAGGAATATCCAACTCTCGCATAAAAGGCAAAATATGTTCCATCAATAAATAGCAACATAACCTAATATTATTAATTGAAAGGTAAGATAACTGGCTTTCTGGACAGAAGTCACATCAATTGGCTAAGGTTGGGCAATATATGGCTCTACAAATTGCTTCATCTCAATACCCTCAACTCTTGGAAACCATGCTTATAAGATTTCCAGGAACCTACAATATCATAGACTGAGTGAACCAGGCTCAATCAGCAGTAAACTGTTGAGAGGGATCTTTGGAGTCTCAAGTGGACACCCAGCTAAATATGAAGCCAGCAGTATGCGCAGCCACCAAAAGCTAACGCATCCTAAATTGTCTTAACGGAGGGATACAATCAAGCATCAGGGAGATACTAATACCACTCTATAAGCCTTAGTTAGAACTACACTAGAAGTACTGCATCCAGTTTTGTTGTGGAGCATGCGGAATTACTGAGGCGGAACGGAGCTAACAGTCCTAATAACTTTATCCACACGCGAATAAAGGATTGCCACGGCTGCCGGCTAAGCAGGCAGTCAGCTGGCAGTGAAATGATGCCATTTGACAGTCCTTTTTATAGTCGGCTGTCAAATGGGCATCAACCAATGGGCGTGGTTTCGTGCTCCGCGCCAGAAGCGAGACTGGAGTGAAGGACTGCGGATGAATGCAACACTCCTTTTCCCTGGCAAGTGAGCATTGCGTAGTCTTTCAAGTAGGCTGGTCACTGCGCAGGGCGGCAGATCACCGCGGCTCGCCTTAGTACGGTTGGAGCTGAGCGGGAAGAAGTCTCCGCTTCCTGGGCTGTGTTGGAGCTTGAAGGACTGGAGCCTCATCGTCGGGTGACTCTGGCAGAGGGACTGGTGAGTTCCAGTAGGTCCCCTCGCTCAAAAGTGCCCAAGAGAGCCTCAGAAGCGTCGGTGGGTCCAATCGTCGGTTGGTGGGCACGGGGGGTGGGTCGATAGACTACTCCAGTGCTCCTCAGCTGGTTCCGATGTGGCGGCGCCAGGTACGTCCATCTCCCAGCAAGACCCTGTAAGGAGTTGCAGCTTACTTGCCACGAACTTGCCTGGCACTCATAACGGGGTGGCTGGTAATTGCGGAGGTATACCTGGTCATGCAGGGCAAACTCCTGGTTGGCTATAGCCAGGGGGGTTACTGGGGCATAATGAGGATGTAGCCTATCCAGGGTGGTTCTCAGGCCATCTTGTCCAAAGGAGCTCGGCCCGGGGACTTGTTGGTAGTGGGACAGAGGGGATGTAATGTTGGGTTAAAGGTACCTAGAAGCTTATGCGTGCCAGTCAATTTGGCCAACTCTCAGAACCTCCTTTACAGACTTGACTGCCCTTTTCGCTCATTACTAGCAGGGTGAAAAGGAGCTGGTAGGGCGTGCCTGATTCCAGGTTGGCTAAATAAACTTCAATTCGCAGGAGGTGAATTGGGGGCCCATTTGCGGGACAGAACGGTTGTCAGGGATGCCATTGGTAACTAATACCCTAGTTAGGGCTGTTGTAGATGGCTGAGCTGGTTGTTGAGGACAGCAGGGCCAAGTTTTATCCATTTTGAGAAGGAATCTACCATATAGCCAGATGTTTTCGCCCAGCAACAGGGCCGGCTAGATCCAATGTGCAGGCTGGGACAAGGGGGCTCCAGTGTCTTCCCACTGCCAGGAAAGTTGATGTGGGTAGGAGCTGAGCCTGGTAGTCTGGCATGGGCTGGCAAACGCCTCACCAGCTGGGGATACTGGGCATCCTGCCAGGCCCCACAGTAACTGCGAGCCAGAGCCTTCATCCTAACAATGCCAGGGATGGCCTTCATGCAGGAACCTTCAGAACTGACCGCCTGCAGGTTTGGAAGGGATGACCATCATCGTTCCCCAAGTAAACAGCCTGCAGAGCGATAGTTCCTGTGGCAAGCCTTGAAGGGCAGGAATTCAGGGGATAAGGATTGCTGGCGCACCCCTTCCACAGTCCAGAAACTTGGTGAGTTACCTTGTCCCTTTGAGGGAGGTTGAGTAGCAATGTCAAAGGCAGTCATGAGAAGATGAGATCATTGATCTCAAAAGACAGCATTGATTGGTGCAGGATCCTTCAACAGGAACAGGCAGAGGCTGAGAGCAATCAGCATGGCAAAGGTTTTTTTCGTGGGACGGATGGATCAGCGTGTATGAATAGCAGCCAGAATAATCAAAGTCCACTCTGTCATCTTCGGGGGAAAAATCTGTGGGGTTTGTTTTTCACAAGACAAAAGGCCTAACAGAGGCTTGTGATCAGTGATTATTTCAAAATGGTGCCATAGAGGAACTCATGAAATTTTTGACAGAGGCAACTGTGCAGCCAACAGCCTTCCTTGTCAATCTGGCTGTAGTTGCGCTCGCTGAAAGAAAAGGTTCTGGAGAAAAAAGGCAATTGTGCCTCAGAACATTTGGTAGTCTATGACTCAAACAGCCCTCTATGCCAAAAGGAGAAGTGCCTGCAGTCTAGAACCTAAAGGCAGGCTGTTGATGAATGTATTTAGTACCGCTTGGGGTGAGCAAAGATATATGACCAGCAGTGGAAAGGATGGGCCTTCCTGGTAGTCCCCAATGCAGGGGGATTGGTTTGTCCAAAAGTCTGTGCAGAGGCTCTGCAATGGAAGCTTTGTGAGGGAGAATGCAACATAGAAGTTGAGAAGCCCTAAGAAGGCTGGAGTCAGTCTTGTTGGAAGGTTGTGGGTGCCTCATGGAGGGCCCTGACTTTGGACCTCATTGAGTATATAATCCAGAGGCGTCAATTCTATAGCAAAAGTCTACTTGTTTTAGTGGATTGGTGACACTGTCTTTTTAAGTTGAGAGCAGCGTCTGAAAGCGATCAAGAACTGCTCTTGACTCTTTGGTAGCAATTGTGGTTTGGTATATTGCTGAAATTAAAATATGCATCGAAATAAGGGGACTATCGCCTGGAGTCCTTGGAGTATCTCTCCAATTTAAAGATTGGGAAATTCCCGGGCAAACTGGAGGGCGCCTGCACCTAAAAGCACCATGTGCGTACTATGGTCTATAGTTCTGCAGGCTTGGTTCATCTACAGGGAACGTTGGGTAGGCCTGTGACATTGTCTTAGTTTGGCAAAATAGTCAGGCTTCAAAAGAATGCAAAAGGTGTTAACTGACGGGGGACTGGATAGGCGCTGTTTGTAGGTATCTAGTTCAAGGAGATCTTTATAATCACACAGATTCTCACAGCTACCGTCTTTCTTAGTGGGATAACTTATGGGAGTCTCCCATTTCGCAAAGTCCACAGGGCTAGCAATACACTGCCTAGTTTGATTTATTTGTCTAGTTCCGTATCAACTTGGGGCGGCTTGCAAAAGGCACTTCTACGAGGCTTCAGGCGATCTGGTATTGCCTGAGGATTACATTGAATGATTTGGGGTTGCTGAGTAACACCCCAACCCTTCGCTGATACAATAGGCATAGTCCTTGAATAGATATCCACTTCAGTATTTTAAAATAGAGTGGATGCTGCTTACATTGGGCGGCCAGAGCAGGGAACCAGTCCTAACCTAACAGGCTAGGGGAGGGGGCACCACCACTACAACTAGAGGGCAACGTGACTTTAAAGTTTTTTGAATTGAATAAAAAACTTGCTTTTTTCGAGGACTGGGATGGGTTCTGCCTTTGGGTAATCACACAAGAAGTCAGGTGGCTTGAAGTTGACGAGCTTTTTCTTGCCTAGTTTTGGAAAGCACCTTTTAGGGTCTCCCAGGAAATGATGGATAGAGCAGATCTATGTCAACTTCCATCTTGCAGGGTTTACTTCCTTAGGAACAAAAATATGAATTTTGTTGGAGCCTTTGTCCTGATTAGAGTGGTAAACAGGTATAGCAGTCTTCAACTTGCCTTTGAAAGATGAGGTTGTTCTGAGGTCTGTGTAAAAAGCTTGGCAGCCCTGGCTAAGTGACCTGCCTCTGGGGATTCAAGAGATGGCATTCCTGAAACTTGCAGGATGCCCTGAGGTGGTTCACCACAGCTCAGGCCAGATGGGCTGCTGCGGGGAGGGGGAGAAAGTTGGGCTTTGGCCTTGTTTTCCTCTAAAAGGGGTTTCTGTTTGTCTGAGGGATTTAATATCGTTTGATTCCTCAGACTCTCCTCTGAAGAAACCTATCAAAATGGACTGCTGAGCTACTCTTGTCTGATGGAGTGTCCTGGAGTCTGCTGCAGACAGCTGCAGATAGCTTCACAGCTGTTGATGTCTTCAATGGCTACTGCTAGGGTTAGGTCCCTTTTGGCTACAGCCCGCCTTTAGCAGTCTTAAGTCCTGACTCACAGACTATTTGGTCTAAAAAGCATATCTTTTAGAGACTTTTAGATAGTCTTAAATCCACAATGGAAGGCAGTGAGCGCATATGCTTTTCATTGATAGCTCTCTCCCTCAGCCTGAATTTCATACCTGAAGGCATGCCTCCTTGCAATTTGAGATGGACTTATGGGAATAGTGACTGAAAGGATCTCTTGTAACTCCCCCAAGGGATATCCCTGACAAGATATGCGAGCTACAACGCCATGGCGGTGTCAAATCTGCGCTCGCAAAAACTTTAAGAAATAGGACATTTTTATATGGCGTTACTTCGCGAGTCTATAGCATCAGGAAGTGGTTTAAATGGTTCCTATAGTACTCCCAAGTCTCAAGCCATTTGGTCTGAAAGCAGGACGCAAGGTTTGAAGTCAATCTCATTTTGGTGGTTTGTCTGTCTCCTCAGCAGGGAGCGTGAACTTTGCGCTAGCCGAAATAGGTGCCTGTGGCTGTGACAGTCAGCTCGTAGCTTAAGTGGCGTTCGGCTCTTTTTTGAAGTATGAGCTCAGCTGGTTCTTGTCCAGCACTTTATTCGGATTCCCGCCTCATCGCCAGTGTTGTGGGAAGCGGCGGTAATTACTGAGGCGGACATGGAGCTAACAGTCTAGTAACTTTATTACGGAATAAAACGGTTGCCGTGGCTGCGCGGGCTAACAGGCAGTCAGCTGCCAGCGACAGCTGATGCCTTTTGACAGCTCTGTTTATCAGCCGGCTGTCAACAGCATCAACAAATGGAGCGGTTCGTGCTCCCGCCGAAAGCGCCGGACGGAGTGAAGACTGCGATGAATGCAATATGTTGTTGTTCACCACATCTATAAAAAGATGTTGAGATCTAGAAAAAGTAAGAGAAGCAGCAACCAGGATGATGTAGGGGACTGGGGCTAAAAACATATGAAGAATGGTTACAGGAATGGGCCTTGGCTAGCCTAGTGAAGACCAGGGGAGAACTGATAGAGGTCTTCCAATATTGGAAAGGGCTGCACAGAGAGAAAGGGTCAAGCTATTTTTCTAAGCGCCTGTAGGCCAGACAGGAAGATGGATGGAAACTGAACAAGGAGAGATTTTAACCTGGAAATAGGGAGAAACTTTCCTGACGTGAGAACAATCAACCACATGGAACAGCTTGTGCCCTCGGAAGTTGTGGGAGCACCATCACTTGAGACTTTCAAGAAGAGATTGGATTGCCATCTGTCAGAAATGGTGTAGGGTCTCTTGCTTGGGTGGTGGGTTGGATTAGATGACCTACAAGGTCCCTTCCAACTCTGATTATCTGTTATCTGTTAATATTTGAAGCTTCCCATACTGCACACAATGTATACCTGTGTTACAACTCTGTCCTGTGCTAGATTACCTTGATTGCTTATGTAATAGCCTAACCTGGTAGAGTTCAGGTATGTTGGGACTATAACTGTTAGGATTACCTGTAAGAATGGACCTTACACAAGAGAAAGGGTTAAGTGATACAGAAAATAATCAAGCATTTGATTCACATTGGAATTTTAACCAGTAATTATGCAAAGTGACCTGGTTAAATATTAGCTTTTCAGCAAGAATGACAGAATTGATCAAAAGTGGCTGAAATAGGAAAAAAACAATCTGAACATTCAGATAGCTGCCTTAATCTGCATGAGTGGCACAAAAAACCTGAAACCAGCAGCTTGCTGTGATTTTACCACTTTACAAGAAAGTCAAGGATATGTTTGGATCACCAATGGGAGAAAATTGCTAGAAGATGAGAGGGAGAAAGTAGAACCAGTTAATCCCTTATTTGCATCTGTCTTTATGCAAAAGGAAAAATAGTCCAGCCTATCAAAAGCAGCATCACTTCAGACAGAACAGTAATGCAGATCATAAGAGGCAAGGAATTGGTAAGTGAATATTTATCTACTTTGGATGAGTTCAAATCTTTGGAACCAGATAGTTTACAACCTTGGGTACTGAACCTTGGCAGATATTATCTTGGAATCATTGAATAAAATATTTCTGAGCTTCTAGGCTGTGGGGGAACTGCAGAGGACCAGAAAAGAGAAAAAAAGAAAAGAAAAATGATTCCAATCTTCAAAAAGGGGAAAAAGTGAATCCTGGAAACTGCAGACCAATCAGCTTGACATCAGTACCTGGCAACATTCTGGTAGTATAAGATAATAAAGCAACAGATTTGTGAGCAACTAGAAATTAACAAGGCGATGACTAGAAGTTAGCATAGGTTTATTAAAAGCAGGTCATGCCACACAAACCCTATTGCCTTCTTTGATAAAGTGACTAAATTTGAAGATATAACAGACTTCAGTAAGGCATTTGATAATGTAGACCACAGCCTACTTCTTGGTAAAATAAAACAGTGTGGGAATAGACTGCACACCATCAGATGGATTTGCAGTTGGCTGACCAACCGCACCAGTGGGTAGTCCTTATTGGAACTATATCTACATAGAGAGAAGCATGTGATGGGATACCTCGAGATTCTGTCTTGGGCCAGGTGCTCTTCAACATCTTCATAAATGACCGAGATGAAGAGATTGAAGGGACACTCATCAACTTTGCAGAAGACACCAAGCTGGAGGGAATTGCTAACATTTTGGAAAATAAACTCAAAATTCAGAATATCTTGACAGAGCATTAGGCAGGAAAAACCAAATGCACAGGCACCACCTGGCTCAAAGTTAGTGCTTGTGAGAAGGAACTAGCCGTCATGGTGGAGCACTGCTTAACTATGAGTCAGCAGTGTGCTGCAGCTGCCAAAAAAGCCATGGTGGCATCAGCAGAGGGAGAGCATCAAGACCAAAGGAAGTAATAGTACTGCTCTTTACTTGGAACACTATGTCTGGTTCTGGTCATCATGATACAAAAGAAACATTGACATCCTAGAAAGGAGTGCAGAAAAAAACAACAAAAATGATAAAGTGTCTGGAGGCCAAATCATACAATGAACAGCTAAGGGAACAAGGTATGTGTCAGCCAGTACTCCATTCAAAATCCAAGAAAGAAATACTTAGACTCTTTAAGTTAGAGAAAAGTTATCTTTTACTGAAAGTGNTGTGGGCATCTTCAGGTGGTGATGAGGCCTCTGTCTGTTGACCTTGGCATACTTTGATAACGGATTGCAGTTGCGCAGAGAAAAGAAAGCTAAGCGAGAAATAGAAACCTAACTCTGATGTATGCTCCCCCCTCCTCATTTACACAACAGAAAAATGTAACACCTCCAGCTCACTTCCCAGACTCATCCCCTCCTCCCCCCCCCGTTTCTTATGACAGCCGAAAGATGCAAGGCAATAGTAGAAGATCTTGAAGGCTGACATTATGTTTAGCTTAACAAAAGCTTAGAGGGTGACATGATAGCTGTCTTCCAATACCTGAAGAGGGAAGAGGAGGTCAATTTATTCTCCATAACACCTGAGGGCAGAACAAGAAGCAATGGGTGCAAGCCCATCAGAGGAGGATTCAACCTGTAACCAAGAGGAATTTCTGAGAGAGAGAACAATTAATCAATAGAATAGCTTGCCTCCTGAATTTGTGGATGTGAAAAGAGTGGACAACCAAGAGTAGATTGTATAATCTACTCTTATTATACAATAGCTAATCCTTGAGCATGGGGGTTGGGCGAAAGAGACACCAAAGTCTCTTCCAGCCCTATAATTCTGTTTCCCCCTTTTACAGTGGTAGAAGATCTGATGGCCTAGGGGTGGAGCTCTCACTTCACAATCAGAAGGCTGTGAGTTCGATCCTACACAGAGGCTAATATTTGGAATAGACTCTCCTGCTCGAACAAGGGGTTGGACTAGATGACCTCCATGGTCCCTACAACTCTTGTTATTCTATGATAAGCACCTTATCCAAGGACTACTGATGTCTAAGAAGTCTATTCTCCTGGATATTTAAATGTGAACTACCAATGTGAAGCAATGCTAATAGCATTTTGAACCCCAAGCCCTGTGAATAACTGACCTAAGGCAGAATAGAAAAAGAAAAAATAACACAGTAACTACTGATGCCTTTTTCTCTCCAGGCAGACTGCCAAGCCCAGCTGAATATTACTTAAGATTGTTTAGTAAAGTATTTGGAGTAGCTGAGGAATCCCCCTGTTGCTATTCTGTTATGGAGATTGTCTGATGGTCACAGGAGGCTAAGTGGTCAAAGGAATAAATCAATCAAAGCTTTCTTGTTCCCTGAATGGCTATGAAATTGATTTTTTTTCGCAATTCTGGCTGTGTTCAGATTAATGAGAAACATTCTCTTTCAGTTACATTAATTGCTAACATAAATAGTCTATATGAAAAGCACCCTTCTATATTTTAAGAAGGGATATTGCTGCATCCAATTGTTGCTCCAGCTAGTATTTAATATTGATTTGTGTTTTTCCCAAAAAGTCTTTCCCGATGCCGCCAAGACTACTGATCTTAGAGCCCTTTCGAAGATTACTTTTTATCAGTGATCAAAGGGTCGGGAATCTGAAAGCCAGGCACATCATTGAAATGTGAAAAGGGAGAATAGATCTGAAAAAGAAGCTTTTTCAAAAGGTAAAATTAGACTAGAATGTATCAGCAGAAAAACAGACCTGGCAAATATCTTGACTTTCTCAAACCAAGATTAAAATAACCTTAAGAGGTATTTGTGAACCGCAAAACCAAACTATACTAATAAAAAAAAATAATATAAATTCTAGGAAGTGGCATGTGCTAAGATGCAGTTAAGCATTTTAATTTTTTAAAAAAATCCCTACATATATTTTACCTGAAGAGCAATGTCACAATATGTCTCAAAAATTATTTTGGGTGAAATTTGATTTTAACTGATTGTCACGGAGGGAGAGGATATATGGACAACATAAGTGCTAGTGAGTTTGGGGTTTGCTGCCTGTTTATAGTAGTTTGTCTTGTCAAGACTGATGGAGGTGTGTTTTTTGTCTCAGAGAAAACCAAGGGATGAAACCAAGGAACTGAAAACCAAGCTGTAAAATATCATTTTGTTCCTTAAAAGGGGGGGGGAGGTGTTTACGGAAACGTTTACGTAAAATTTTGGCACCTACCCAGAAATGTATCTCGGCTTAAGTCAATTTTGGATTGTAACCTCATTATGCTATGTGGCCCCTGAACCAAAGGTAAATTGTTAGTGTGGCCTCAATATGCCACAAAGACTTTGAACCAAAGGCAAACTGTTAGCAGAAAAGGCTATTGGGGAAAACCATGGCACAACTACTTTCACAATCATTGCAAAATGTATTGCACCAAATATTCTTGTTTACTTATTACCCTAATGCCCAAGCAGCTGCTAGCTGACCACTTTACTCTTTTCATGGCAATGTTATTTTGGATAAACATGTATATTCTGTAAATGTAATCACGTGTTTTCCATTAAATTTACAACAATTTTTTAAATGAAGATAAAACTATTTTATATAGTTACAGTAAATAAATTCTAAAAAAACCTACACAATGTTTTTATATACTGCTAATAGTTCAGCTTATATCTAACGAGAGATAATTTTGCATGTTTATCCAAATGTTTTCCAGTTGGTTGCTGGACAAAATCATTGCAAATTGCCAATTGCAAGCCAAGCACAAAGCTACAAAGAGACATGTTGGAAAGATGCAGCCTGAAAGGAACAAGGAGAGTCTTCCATCTTGTTACCCACTAGTCTCCTGTGGCTACATGAAAAGAATGTCATAGGCAAGGCAAATCCAAGATTTGCACCATTTACTACTCTGTGCTCTTGCTGGGAGAGAAAATTTTGGCAGTTAAATCTGATATTTTTAACCCATCTTCTTCAGTATAAATATTTGTTAAATTAAAAAATAAATAACTTCTGTAACAGCACAACTGATTAACAGGTAAATTATATACCAGAACATACAGAATGTAAGACCAACAGATCTGTGCATTGTTTGTTTCAGGAGAAAAAATAGTCTAAAATTTACTGTGTGCCATATCACTCACAATGGACTACCACTTGTATGGGTGTATTTGTGGGTGTCTAATTTTTGTTAAGAATTTATAGCAGTAAAATACATAGCAGTATGTATACAGTAGCACAGAAGTAAGAACTACTATAAATTAAACTTAAAACAAGAAAAGAGATCAGAGTGTAGTAGTAAAAAGTGCAAGGAAAAATGAAAGCATAAGAATAAAGAGAAAATAAATATATAAAGAAGTGACTTCAAACCTTCACCACAAATATGTGTTATACAAATTTGATAATTTTTCAACCTCTTTAAAGTAAAGCCCCGGTCCCACTGCACTTAGGGATGCAAAGAGGATGTAAAATGTTAAAAAAAGCTTGCCATCCTTTGGAAAACGCTATGCATCCATTGTGTACTCACTGCATATGTGTTTCATACGTAGCTCTATCCGTTGAGCATCCGTCCACTGTTGATTTTCATCTGCGCGAAGAAGTTTTTGAGCTGCAAAAAAACTTTGTGATGTGGACTGAACTTTCCGCCGTGGTACGATGTACATTTCTCGACATATATGGGCAACAAACGTTCTATGTCCGTAATCATCCGTTAAATGTCCGCTGTATCCTCTCTGCATCCTCTGTCCATCCCCTCAATTCACATCCGCTGGCAACTGAAAACGGAAGAGAGAGGAAGATAAAGGTACATGGAAACATCTACACAGCATTAGTAGCATGGAAATAGAAAGGATGTAAGCGTATGCCATCTCGCATATAAAGTATGTCAAAAATGGACAAAACGTTTGTATCTGGGATGTATCTTCGTATATTGAGGATGTCTGGAGACGTCTAGAGTATGTAGAAGGACACCTAGCGGAACAACCGATATTTCTCTATAAAAAGGGGAGAAATCATCTGGATTCTTCATATGAGTTCAGCAGCCGTCGGTTACAGACCTCTTCACCCTTGGTCTTGGGGTCTTGGTCTTGGTCTCAAGCATCATCAATTGTTCTCCACCATTGGATCATGACACAGTCCATATGATAGATGCGATATTTCATTACAAACCTGTTCAGACTCGTTTCACCATTTATGAGAAGGAGAAGAAGGAGACGTCCAAGAGCGTGTGAGGGTCCCGAGGATGGATCGTGAGAAGAATGGAGTTTGGACTGTATGACCAGTTTTGATGGTTGGAGCTGAGGAATGAAGACCCTCGTGCATTCCATCACTTCATGATGGATGTGCCACGCAGCCATGTCTGACGAACTGTGTACTAGCGCCTGAGACCCAGGTGTGCACCAGACATAGCACCCAACTTCCGTCCCTACTGGATCCTGAATGAAGGTGGCACTGACTCTGCGGCAACCTGGGCCTCTGGAAAACCACATACAGAAACATTGCAGTAATCGCTGGAGGTGCCAACAAACAGGATCAGCAAAGTGGTCAAGAGAAGTGGAACAGCCATCATTGAAGAATATGTGGAGTGGCTCCTCTATGATGTCCCAACCCATCTGAACAAGCTGGGAGAAAACTTGAAGAAAGGTGGTATCAGGAGGTAGAAACTTTCCCCACCACTTGTTCGAGCCATAGTATTGGGAAGTGTAGCGTGGGCCTGCAAGCTCAGGCCAGCTCAGGGTCCACATATTACAACTAAAAGGGCTTCTTCAGGTATCATCCTCTTTGCCATGGTTTGATGCTGGGATAACAAAGTCTCATCTACTCATTACTTTCAAGCAACGGGTCAGCTTCAGATGGCCAGTATAGAATGCCAACGTGACCTCAAGGAGTGGCTGGAACGCAGACCGTCATTGCATGGTTTTCCGAGGTTCCAGACCCCTTGACCCAATGACACACAAGATTGTGCCCTACTCATCGGTTGGTGATGATGCGTTTCCCTCAGGAACCTACCTCATGAAACCGTACACATTCAAGATAACCTCACCCGTGAACAGAGGATCTTCAACTACAGAGCTGTCTTAGGGCAAGAGACGGGTGGTGGATGAACGCGCTTTTGAATCCTGGGCCAACAGACTCAGATACTTCTCACCACCGATCAGCCATGACCAGAGAACTGTGAGAGCATCGTGGAAGCTTGCCTGCATCCCTGCACAATTCTACCACTACCAGTGTTGCAGAACAGACTGTGTGACTCGTCAACAAGGAATGGGGACATGGCTTGGATGAATCGCAGGCAATGGACGCAACCTGATAGACGCTTGGATGTACAAGGCCCAACAGAGCTTCACGTGAAGGGAAGAATGCAGCACAACCTCCTGAGACCACTGGTGCAACTCACCAAGCTGGAACAGTGGTAGATGGAGGACAGGATGAATAGACTGATTAATGGATGCTTCCTTGAAGCTGTCGCATAACACTGACTGCAGATCTTGTGCCCATATATGTTGAGTGGTACCTACAATGAATAGGGTATTAATAAAGAGCTTTTGTTTAATTTTACAAATGTGTTGATGCAATGAAATAAGTTGTTATTGAAAATAAGGTCCATATTTGTGGCAGCTGGGATGGTGGACCATACAGTCCCAGTATGGTTGCACTGGAGGTTTATCTATCCCACAACTATCCTTATCTATCCCACAAGCATGCAAAGGCCTAACCTTTTTTCAAAAGTTTTCACGCACACGTTTATTAAGTAAAAAAAATGAACAAGTAAACTAAGTGTCTTAAAGCAAAGATAACCTTTATTAACTTTCTTGTAGGTAAACTTTATGACTTTATTAAATAAGCAAAATGAAATCAAGTAAACTGTATTAAGTGTCTTAAGCAAAGATAAACTTTCTTAGGTAAACTTTTATGGCTGTATTAAATAAGCAAACATGAGAACCAAGTAAAGTGTCTTAAGCAACAGATAAACTTAACAAGTGAAACAAACTCAATCTCTGACACGATTCTCACCGTCACTCTGAGTCATGTCGATGGTCTCAAGCTGTTAAGCGGGCAGGGACTTGGAGGTGGCTGTGTTTGTGGTGCTGGTCTGAGGCACCATTGGCGAGCCTTGGCCCTGAGGGTACAAACAGGTGATGTGTGTCAGGGAAGCTATCAGAGAGCTGACTCAGTCCGCATGAGGTTTGAGCGAGGCCCTTCATCAAGGGACTTGAGATGTCAGGCCCAATACTGAGGACAGATTGTCGTGACGGGTCTTGGCTGTGGGTGAGAAGGGTTGGGAAGTGTGGTGGGACTTTCTGGTCCATTGCAGCTGGCGTTGGACGTGAACGGGCAGTGGTACATTCTGTGACATGCCTGCATAACCTGGACCTTTAGACTGGGATTGTTTCTGCTTTCTACTGTGGGGAGTCCTCGGTAGTCGTTAGCCATGTAGCTGAGGGCTGTTGAAAGCCGTGGAGGGCTGTGACATCGCCTTGGGTGGAGGAGCAGACCTTGGACTGGTGGGCAGCCTTTCAGCTGGCCTTGAGGTTGGTCAGAAGTGCTGTGATCTTCTGCTTCATCACCTGGTACTGGCCTCGGGCAGGTCCCTCAGGCGTCTTGGCTCACGTCGGTGAATGAAGGTGTTCCGGCTCCGAAGGATGTTCTGTCCAATGTAGATCCAGCTGAGAGAGAAGTTTCTGTGCTGGGTCTTCATTGTGTCCCTGATCTCCCAAGAGCACACTGTGGTCCTTGGCCCTCCAGTCTGCCTCTCTGGCCTGCATCCTTGGAGCTGGGGGTGGGTGGCGGGTTGGCCTCTTGGTGGCTCTGCTTCTTCCTCTATTTGTGACAGCAGGGCGGTCATCCTCCACGGGATCCCCAAGGTCTGGGGAAGTGCAGCTCGTCGGGAGGGGTCTCTGCCATGGGGTCCTCTGAAAGACACCTGGGCCCCCCTTAGGGGACAAAACAGGGTAGCTGGCTCTGCTGGAAGAGAACTGCTGTTCTGTGGGCTGTCTGAGGGAGGAGTGGGTCTCAAGAAGGAGGCTGCTCTCAGTGGTGGTCTTACCCCTCAGGAAACTGCACTTGGCCATGACTTCACCTCCCAGTCAGTGAGCTTGACAGTGGCCTGCCCGGATTTCTTGAGGTGTAGCTTGCCATACCAGATGTGCATGTGTCTTGCCAGCCATCCCAGGAGTACATCTGCAGTGTATAGCCCAGGCTCTCTGCCTCTGTCTCTCCAAGCTGCCTGGCTTCTTCTTGGTGTCCATACAGTCTGTGGCCCTTCTCCAGAAGGTACTGCGTTCTCTCTCAGCCATTCCAGCACTCATCCTCATGCTCCTCAAAACGACATGTACTGTGTTCCTCTCATCCCTTTCTCCTTCCCTTGCTCTTGCCTCCCTCCTGGCAGGGGCTTCAGCAAGGGCCCTTCAGGGGCTTGAGCAGGCAGGGCCTTCAGGGCGTTTGAGCAGCAGGGCCTTCAGGGGCTTGAAGCAGCAGGGCCTTCGGCTTTGAGGCACATGGGCTGGTCACCACAGCAGCAGCATCTTCAGGAGTCAGATGCCAGGGGGTTGGGCATGCTGGTTCTGGCCTTCTTCAACCTTGCCAAGGCTTGAACAAATAGGCGACGGCTTCCCTCTTCTTGGCCTGATGACTGACGAACCATTGGTGTTCCTGCAAGATGTATGTGGCAGCACATCTTTTCCCTGAATGCTGACTGCTGTGCGTGCTGCACTTTTATATCCACGGAGCTGACGCAATTCATACTCCCCGCATGCGCAGTGAACGCTTTGCATCCGATATATGTCCACGCGGTATCCCCTTTGTTTCCTATAGGCGTCCATGATGCATTCGCTTCATCCGCTATGCATCCGCCCCTTCCACTATGTGTCTGCTTCGCAATTCTCCCCCGGAACCCCCTTCGGAGTTGTCATCCACTTCCATCTGCTTTCATCCACTAGGCTTCCGATGAACATCCGTTTAACATCCCCACTACATACTACCCACGTCCGTTCTTTTTCGTTCTTTTCCGTTCTGTTTATGGAAATTTTCACCACTTTTTGGAGCGGATGACAACGGATGGACCACCCCCGAAATTTTGCTTGTCCGCTGTGTCCTTTATGTGTACATTTTGCGTCCGTTGGCCATTGGGACCGGGCCTTTATAAACATTTCTTCATTCCCTGTTCCATCTCTTATCGATAAACAAATCTATAAACACAATTTTCTCTCCTGGTGACAACAGAAAGTCCATTAAGGATAGCCAAAAGTAACAGGATATCTTGTTTTAAGTTTAATCAAATACACCAGCTTTGTTGTTTCTATATTGGAAACATTGTTTTATTTGAAATCTGGGATTTTCTGAAAAAGTGAACAACTGTTATGGAAAGTTGAGTCACTGAATTATTGCAATATGCTTTCCTCTATGTGTGTATATGTCAAGATGCTTGATAATTGTTTTGATGATAAATTTATAGAAAGCTGAGACAATAACTAATTATGCAAGATCATCTCCCCACGAACTAATAGGTTGCTGGTTCTGCATGGCTGCTTATGTTGTATTTCACTGAAGATGTGCTTTGAATAAAGTCTGTTATGGAAATGATAAGTGCACTAATGGTAAGATTTTCACTTTAAACAAGGATTAACACTTCTTATGGCTCATATGTGTCTGCTATCAAGGCCTGAAGCATTTAGTCTGTGTGCAGTACAACATTTAAAACTAAATCTTTTAACAGTGTTGTAAGAGGCAAAGAAGTTTAAAACATAAATCCTCCTTATGTCATTTAGTATCTAATCTTATTTTTCTTTCAAATCCCTCTGGCAATGAAAATCCTAATTCTTCAAAAATAGACACTAGCAGATTCCAAAGCTGAAATGATACTTTAAACCTCATTGCACAGCATATAATTATGAAACAGTTTAAGATGATCATGTTTTTTCTTAGCATTTTTATGTCAATTCGATTTATTATGAAATTCAACTCATATAAGAAAGTACTATGATGATAGAAGAATGACTATGGCTTTCTTTTATGAAATCACACAGCTGTAGCACATATTTTATCATGGCAAGGCCATTGTGCAGTAAATATTTCAGTCTTTTTCCTACAATCTGCACACTGTAATAATATAGTCTCAGTCTAAATAATGCATATGAATTCCTCTGAATGTTGGAAAATGCTGTTTATTATTTACTATTATAATTAGCAACAGCAACTAACGGTACTAAAAATTCATACCTATATCACCATTCACAGTGCTCCCTCATCTGCATCTCGGTTTACTAAGCTGATTAAAAGCATTCTGAGAAGATATTTTCAGCTTGGGGAGTGACTAAGAGGCGTGTTCCTGTGTCTTCAACTGTAGTGTAAATAATAGTGCTTTCTACAAAAAAGACTAGGTAACTTGCAATCATGGCCAGCCCTGTAGTTATTATTGCAAGAAGAGTTTGCAAGAAACCTACATGCCAAGTTCCATATGGCATATATGGTTCTTTCAGCTAGGACTTTGTCCCTTTCATAATGTTACTTTTCTGTGGTTTGGATATATTCTCTTCATTATCCTAGTGACACCAGTTACCGGCAGGGGTGGGATTCAAATTTTTTAACAATCTGTTCTGTAGGCGTGGCTTAGTTGGTGGGTGTGGCTTGGTGGTCATTGACCGGGTGGCTTGGTGGTCATGTTGTTGGCTGGATGTGGTCAACTCAATATCATTCACATCGAGGCATGCATCTCCTCCCCTGGCCTCTCATGACTGTTGGGATGCTACAACAGTCATAAGTGTGAAAAATGGTCATAAGTCACTTTTTTCAGTGCCATTGTAACTTTGAATGATCACTC
>BHFT01002696.1:0-47660 GCA_004320025.1 Laticauda laticaudata | reverse complement strand
AGAGTAGGTTGTTTGTCTCTAAGTGGAGGATAATGGATTGGTTAATAATTGATTCCATGACTTTACAGGTAATGCAAGATGATGATGATGATGATGATGATGATGATGATGATGATGATGATGATGATGATGACCCAGATTGTTGGGGGTGAAATACTGACATTGTAAATTGCTGAGAGGGTGCTTTAATGGGGCAGTATATAAGATTTATGCTTTTACTATTGCTAACTACACTGCAGAGCTCTTGAGAGGATCAAAGTAAAGGATACTATCACTTCACCCTGTCACTCTTCTATCTCCACTCTGCACCTGGTTGAAGATTTCTGCGCATAGTAGCAAATTACTTGATCTGAATATTCAGTATAGACAATAATAAAAACTGTTTTCAGGTCACAATGTTCTCCACCCAGCAATATGGTGAATGAGATACATTCAGAGGAATAGGGCACATGGAATAAAATCTGAATTAGAAAAAGCTGTTATCTTTCCAGGGAGAACTCCCAGGACAAATTGATATCTCACCCTAACTACATCAAACCTCGGACATCTCCTTTTATTTCACAAACAGTTCACATTTCTATCCCTGGTGACATTTTAAATAGCTTCTCTGTATGAAACAAGAAATTACCTAATCAGGCAATTTAATAGTTCTTTCTGTTTGTTTCTATCTCCATTTAGCATTTTTCCCCCATTCCACTCTCTCTGCAACTGGAATATCAATTGCTTTCTCATTTTGCTTGCCCGTCTTTCTGTAAATTCTAATGGTGAGGATGAGATAAAAACAAATATGCCAGTTTTATTCCACATTCATTACTGTTTGTGAACAATAGAAATGAAAATTTCTATGAGGAAAACATTTTTGATAGATACAGAAAGCTCATGGATGCACACCTCTCTCCTGCTAGGTATGAAGGTATAGAGGAAGAAGGTAGACCTGGCATATGATCTGGATTTCCTCTCTTGTAAACATGGAACATACATAGAAAATAGGACATAGAGTAATAGAATTGGAAGGGATCTTGGAGGTCTTTTTGTCCAACACCCTGCTGGAACAGGAGATACCATATCATTCTGGATAAGTTGATGTCCAATCTCTTCTTGGAAACCTCCAACAATGGAGCACCTACAAATTCTGGAGGTAAGTCCTTCCAGTTTGTTTGTTGTTTGTTTGTTTGCTGCCCATCTCAACCACAAATATTCCTTTCAGGTAGTCCTCAATTTACAATAGCTCATTTAGTGACTATTTCAAACTAGCAACATCACTGGAAAAAGTGACTTATGATCATTTTTCACACTTATGACCATTGACGCATCCCCAAGGTCATGTGAATGCTTGGCAAGTGACTAATATTTATGATAGTTGCAGGGTCCCCAGATCATGTGAACACATTTTGGGACAATCAAAGATTCACTTAACAACCAGGTTACTGACTTAACAACTGTAATGCTTCACTTAACAACTGTGGCAAGAAAAGTTGTAAAGTGGGGCAAAACTCATTTAACGAATGTCTCATTTAGCAAGATAAACTTGGGCCTCAATTATGGTTGTAAGTTGAGGACTCTGTATACAGTAAAATAGAATAGAATAGAATAGAATAGAATAGAATATTGGAATGAGGAATGGAATAGGGTAGAATAGACTCAAGTAGAGTAGAGTAGCATTGCGTAGCGTAGCACAGCATTAGAATGGAATGGAATGGAATGGAATGGAATAGAATAGAACAGAACAGAACAGAACAGAACAGAATAGAATATTGGAATGAGGAATGGAATGGAATGGAATGGAATAGAATAGAATAGAATAGAATAGAATAGAATAGAATAGGTGGTCTCTCCTTGAATTTCAGCATTGAAAATCTCAAAAATGTCTGTAGCTTTTTTGCTATCTGGTATTAAGCTTGGGAAATGCTCTGTCAGTTGACTTTGATGCTGCTTCATTGATTAACTATGGATGTTTTCAAATTTCTCACCATGTTGGGCCCTCAGGAAATTTATTTCAAGCTCCTGTTTGATATATAAATCAAACCGGCCCTCCGTTTCATGGAAGCCATTTCTAAGTTTTGTAACTAAATGCATTGTCCATCCATACAGCCACCCCTATTTCATAAGGCTTGCTTGTGGGTGTAACAAGATATTTCTGTGGATTTTCAGAAGGAGCTTAAGAAGATTTCATAGAAATACAGAGACCCACGAACACATTATAGGTTATCTTCTGACCCAATTGCCAATCGCTTTGATGCCCAGATACTTTCCTTTATGTATCCAAGAGCTTTGACATAAGAGTATCCAATTATATTCAATTTAGTTTCAGATGGCAAGGACCTTTGATTTATTTTTTTTTAAAGCAAGCTTGAAACCCATAAGTTGTCAGAGAAATGTTACAAAAGGAAGACCATTTTAGATGTTTCAATCCTTTTTAGTTCTCTACCAACCTATGTCCCTTACAAAGAGAGAGAAAGAAAGAGCAGAAGATAAGATCTTTCATGATTTACCTTGCTACCATTGAAAGGTGATGTTTGCCATCAAGGACACCCAAAACAGCCAGGAAAATGCCTTCTGTAGAAGACAGAAGTATGATTTCTGGATATCATCTACCAACAGCGTTCACATACTTTTCTGTCCATGTTAGATAAACATGAAACGCCAATGTGTCTGTTCTTTTAAAGATGATGAAATAGAATAGAAATAGAATAGGAAATAGAATGCAGCACTTCAAAGAGGCAAGTCCTTGAATTTCCCCATTTGAGAGAGAAAGCTTAATTGTGCAGAATATTGATCCCCTGGGCTATTGTCACAACTGTCTGTTGAAGATCCCTTTTCTCCCTGCACCTTTTCTGCATTACAAGGAAACTGTCAGCTCTGCACAACTCCGAGACTCTTGATAGCAAACTCCACAGGTTAATGTCATTCTCAGAAATGTTTTCCCTGATTTTATGAATCGCACTCCAGTGGAATTAATGGTTCTTTGGTGGGAGCGAAGGGGTGAGGAAACATCAACCTTAGGACTGTGCAAGCAGCTTTAGCTTGTCTCCATGAGATAAAGAAAGAACACAATTGCCCAGTTGTGTTCAGTGAGGCACTTCACATTGACTCGTACTGTGCAGATCTTGATGTTGGAAAACTTTTCTATACCACCACTGAGCTGTGGAGGATGTTGTTGAAACAGTCATGGGGAAGTAATGCAGCACTTCTGCACTAGAGTTGAAGTGGGATGGGATGGAATGGAATGGAACAGGATAGGATAGGATAGGATATAAGAATAGAATAGAATAGAATAGAATAGAATAGAATAGAATTACAAAATGAATAGAAAGAGTAGAAGTAGAGTAGAGTAGAGTTGAGTAGAGTAGAGTAGAATAGAATAACAAAATGAATAGAAAACCTTACAATAGAATAGAATAGAATTACAAAATGAATAGAAAAAGAGAAGTAGAAGAGAATAGAAATTATAAAATGATTAGAAGTTCCACTTAACTGTATCATTTAGGGGAAACCCCATTTTGTATCAGGACAAGCTTTCTGATGGTCTTCTAGTGTAGCTCCTTGTGGAGCACATGGCAGTAGCTAGTCTGTCTTGACCCAGGTAAGTCTATAGATGCCAAAAATAGGTTCTCCCTGTCACTTTTGCCTTTAAGAGCAGATTGGTTCAAAAGGGCTCTTAAGTGATGTACTTGTTTATTTAGCACTAACACTACTTTGTCCGTAAGGTGGGCACAGTTCATTGTTCTCTGCAGGGGTGAGAGATGAGGTTTCAATGTACTGTTTTCATGATTATGCTTTTTCATCAAAAAAGGTAGGGGAAAGTCCAAAATTTCACTGAGAACTGAAACCTTTCATGAAAGTTAGAATATAAAGATTTTTGTTTTGAAACATAGAAAGCTGAGAAATATTTCAAATATTTTGTATATATTTGTAGTGGAATCTGTGACACTTTTGGAAAGAATTAACTGTGCAACAGTGATATAGAATTGATTTCAAGATAATTTCAAAGTTTATAAGTTCTGAGATGGAAGGAGGAGGAGGAGGAGGATACATAGAATAACAGAGTTGGAAGTCACCTTGGAGGTCATCTAGTCCAATCCCATACTGAAATTGGAGACCCTATACCATTTCAGACTAACTGATGTCCAGTCTCTTCTTGAAAACTTCCAGTGATGGAGCACCCACAACTTCTGAAGGCAAGACATTTCACTGGTTAATTGTCCTCCCTGTTAGGAAGTTTCTCCTTAATTCCAGGTTGCTTCTCTCCTTGATCAATTTCCATCCATTGCTTCTTGTCCTGCTTTCTAGTGCTTTGGAAAAGGAAGTTGACCCCCTCTTCTTTGTAGCAGTCCTCAGATACTGAAACACTGCTATCATATCTCCCCTAGCCATGATGATGGTGGTGATGATGATGATGATGATTTACTAGCCTTCATTATTGCTCTAGACCAATGATTCTCAAATTTATCACCTTTAAGATGTGTGGACTTCAATCCCCCAAATCAGCACAAAAACACATTTATTTGTTTGTTTGTTTTCTTGTTTGTTTGCTTATTCACTCAAAGCAAGCAAATAAATGTTAATTAGTGGTCTGACCATATTAAAAAAAAACCTTTAAAAACAATACAGAAGGAGCAATGGAACATATTCATGAGATATTGTCATCGTTGCAGTCAACTCCAATCTGTTTTACTTAGTTTTGTGATTTATATACTGTCTCAGTCCAGAAGAAATTTGAAGATGCTTATAAATATTATGTACATTACGGGTATCTAAAATATTGGTAATACATTATTATTTTATGAGCTGAATGCATTAATTCATTAAAACTGTTATTAAACCAAGATGGTCACTAATGCTTCTACATTCTTGGACTGTGGTCCAAATGTGTAATTTTAGATAATGATCTAATTGAAGGTTTTTTTCTCTTTAGATGGTAATAGGTAATAGTTTTAACTTTATATCATTCAGATACTAACCTCATTAATCAGCCAGGAAAATGATGGATTATTCTTTAAAATGTTCAGGACTTACTCCTGTTAGTCCTATTTCTCCCCCAAATTTTTATTTGTCCTGCTAAAAACCTTTGGAAAAACTGCTCTGGAGACCCATTTATTAAATTTTAAATTGGGGGCTGGGAACCGAACAGCAAAACTATCCAAAGCCAATTATCATTGGGTACATCAAGCAGAAGGGAAAGATATTCAAATTTCTACTTCTAGATCTAAATAAAAGTTACCCTTGCTGAAGTGTTTTCCAGCAGCTTCCAGAGACCACAAAGAATTAACTAGAAACAGATGACTGGAACTTTTAAATTAGGCCTCCAGCTGAATGTGAATTAAGAAACATAAATGCCTAAAATGAAAAGCAAATTACAGATAAATTCAAGCTGAGGATCAGGAAAGTAATAAGAACTTGATAGATGATTCAGAGGTTGGTCAGGAACCTTAAAATATATTTGCAGAATTGTTCAGTATTGTGGTGTGTGGGGGGCGCACACACACACACACACACACACACACACACACACACACACCTGTGTGGATTTTGTGCCCGTGTATATACCCCATTACATTATCTACCATATCAAATTTCATGAAACAAATTTTATGGGGTTTATGATTTAGTATTCAGGGGTTTTGTTCCAAGAGACAAAGTTTACAATAATAACCATAGTGACAATAATATTCTGTATTATTCTTTGTGTTTTACATTGGCACTTCCATTTTTAAATAGTTTTTTTCCATTCTTTCATTCTATACAGACAGTCCTTGACTTACAACAGTTCACTCAGTGACTGCTCATAGTTACAGCAGCACTGAAAAAAAGTGACTTATTTTCACGCTATCACACTTAAACGTCTTAGCTTCTGTGGTCATTTTGTGTATTGTTGCACTTTTTTCTCATCAGTACAGGTAAAAGGAAGTTTTTTATTTAATCTCAGTACTTAATTGTTAGGTTTATTTCTCAGGTAATAATAATAATGATGATATACAACTCTATTTTTACATATAGGTTTGAAAATGTGTCACTGTCTTTAGTTTGGGAATGCATTAAATTTATTTACATTTTTCCTAATGGGAAAATTTTATTTGATACTCATCATTTTTGATACGCATTACACCTTCTGGAACCAATTAATGATGAGTACCAAGGTACCACTGTATTCATCCTTCTTTGACACCTCTACAGATGGCTTTAGTCATGCAACAACCAATCATCAACTATTTTCTTCACAACCAATTCCAAGATGCTCAAATATGTATAAGTAAATTTGTTCAGGACATCTTTCCCAGCACAGCAAAAATGGTGAGGACAAATGTTTCCTTAGATGCCAAAATCAGTGAGATTCACTTTCGTCTTACCACAAATCTGAAAAAGAAAGTTCTTTCCAAGAGGGTTTTTTTTAAATTTTCCTCCTTGAATATAATTGATTCTTCCAAACATCATTTTTAAATCTATCTGTGTGTGTGTGTGTGTGTGTGTGTGTGTGTGTCTCCACACATAAACGTGTGAGAAGAAATATCCATCTGGTTCAGTTCCAAGCTGGGAGAAAGACACTGGAAGCATGGATACTAATTAGAAAGATGTTTTATTGATGAAGGAGAACCATCAACCACATGTGATTCTGGGCAGCTGACAAAATGGAGTTGAGAGTGCTTAGGTTTTTATACCTTCTTTGGGCTTTGTATTTGAGCTTCCTGTTCCTGTGCAAGAACTTGAATATTCTACTGGCTGTTGTCAGACTCCTATGGTGTCATGTGGGGGTCATAGCTGGCTCTATAGGCAAAAGAGGAAATGCAAATCCTAGGTGTTTGTCTGAGCTAATTTTGTATTGTTTATCTGAGCTCCCAGGTGAAGTTTGGACTGCTCTAGGATGATGCAGTGAAGGGGCTTGTGTTCTGAAAGGGTGTTGATCAATTCCTATTGTGCCTTAATGGCTTTCATCCTGTGTTGGATCTTGGGTGAAGGACTGCTTCGAATCTTACCATTCTGCCTTTGTTCAGACTTTGCTGCAGAGAGTTTCAAAACATCCTGTCTTGAATGGATTTCTGCCTGCAGTATTAGCTTTGCTTATGAATAGAGCCATCTAGATACTTGTCTTCCTTTTTCAATAAGTTCCTTATCTCTTAAGTGCTGGCATCTGCTATGGGCTATTAAGAAAGACTTAACTAAGAAAGACTTGGGACAGCTGCTTCCTGCTTCTAAACACGTTTCTCCACTTCTCCTTTAGGGAAATACAATATTCTGCCTTTTTTAATATTTCCCAAAATATTTCATTCTTCTAGGAGGGAGGGGACCCTTCCCACACATACAAGCAAAAGAGAGGAGAATTTTACATTATGACAAAAATGTCGTTTGCTGTGCTTCCGTGTCCTTGAATCAGTTCAAAATGTAAACTAGTCCCTTCTATCTTTTCTTTGAAGAGAGAGAGGGAGGTTTCCATCTTCCCCAGCGAACACAACCCATTTAAATAAGTTCCATCTTTTCGATCAGTCCCCTCTTTGTTTGACTTGTCAGTAATAACACTTGAGCTGACATTGTACAGGCGTCCTGCTAATTTAGTAATTATTGACACGGTGCTGGGGAAGAGATGATAGCAAACAGAAGAACGGTTAACAGGAAATGAAAAAGAAAAGAAAAGATCTTCCTATTGTTGAATAGTAACCGAGATCACTTTTTTTTTTTTTTGCATTCTAAGCAAACCTCGGTTACCGTTTCCCATTTTTCTGAAACATTTATAATTTATGCTTCATAATAATTCCAAATATTTTTCAAGACTGTGCCATTTGAGAAACTGGAGCACTGAAGGAAGATGATCGCACACAGAAGGACATTGATTTCTCTTGCATTCTTAAAGATTTTTTAAAAGCGATATATTATTTCTTTTTCCTGTCGTTTCTCAATTGCATTTAGAGGGGATAATGATGTTAGCCAAGAGAGAATGATGGTTGATCTCTTCATCTAGCCTATGACAGGCAAAAGATGCTTCTTAGAATCATAGGGCTGAAAGGGTCCTTACAGGTCTTCTAATCTGGTCCAAACCCCCGTCCAAGGCAGGAGATCTTATACCATCTCGATCTAAATGTCAAATGATCAAATGATTTGGATCAATATCAAAACTCTGTTTTTGAAAACCTCCAGTGGTGGAACACCCATAACTCCAGGATGCAAGCTATTCCATTGATTGACTGTTCTCATCATTGGGAAATTTCTCCTTAGTTCCAGGTTGGATATCTCTTTAACTAGTCTCTACCCATTATTTCTTGTCCTGCCCTGTGGTGCTTGGAAGAATACATCAATCCCCTCTGCTCTGTGACAGCTCCTCTAGTACTGGGAGATACTTGTCATATACCCCCTCATCCTTCTCTTCGATAGGGTAGACATACCTAGCTCAAACATCTTCATGATTGAGTCTCCAGACCCCTGATCATCTCTCTTCTTTGCATATTTTCAGGGCCCTCAGTATCTTTTTTTGTCTCATGGTGACCAGAACTGGACATAGTATTTCAAGCGTGGTCTCACTGGTCAAGTATATAAAGCAGCATTATCACAGAGTATAAAAACAGACACGGTGATGCCGGGGATGCAGTGGTTCCATGGCAAAGATGCTGAGCTTGTCAATCAGAAAGGTTGGCAGTTCGGCGGTTCGAATCCCTAGTGCCGTGTAACGGAGTGAGCTCCCGCTACTTGTCCTAGCTTCTGCCAACCTGGCAGTTCAAATAAATTCAAGTAGAAAAATAGGGACCCCTTTGGTGGGAAGGTAACAGCGTTCCGTGCACCTTCGGCTGGCCACATGACCACGGAGACATCTTTGGATAGCACTGTCTCTTTGGCTTTGTAACAGAGATAAGGATCGCCCCCTAGAGCCGGAAACGACTAGCACATATGTGCGAGGGGAACCTTTACCATTACCTTATTAAAGCCCGACGGATCAAAACTTTTGTAAAAAGGACACAAGCGGACGAGAAAAATGTTCCATTCCGTTGTTATCTGCTCTCAAAAGGGGCAAAAATTTGCATAACCAGAGTGGACAACGCAGAAGAGGAACGGACGGGGGGAGGACGCAGGGCAGATGAAAGCGGATGCTCTATGGAAGCCTAGCGGATGGAAGCGGGATGGGGCGGATGGCACATCCGCAAGGCTTCCGGGAGCACATCGAAGCGGACACACAGCGGAAAGAGGACGGGATGCACCAGCGGACGCCGAGCAGGATGAAGCGGATGCACAGCGAAGCCTAAGCAGATTGACCTAGCGGATAGCCTAGCCGGTTGCCTAGCGTTCAGCTGCTGCATGGCGAGAGGGCAGCAATTTGCCGTCAGCCCCGGGGATATAAAGTGGAAGCAGCTCCCAAGCAGTCACCATTCAGAGCGAAAGCCTTGCTGCGCAGACCCACACTGACTGCCTTGCCAGCACTGCCTTGCAGGCCTGCTTGCGCAGGCCGCCTGCCTTGCCTGCCTGCCTGCCTGCCTGCAGCACCTTGCCTGCCTCCAGCCTTTGGCTGCCTGCCTGCCTGCCAATCTCCCTGCCAGGCCTCCCTGCCAGCCCTGCCTTGCTGCCTGCCAGACTTGCTGGCCAAGCCTGCCTGGCCGTGCCTTGCCCTGCCTGCCTGCCTGCCAGCCCCTTGCCAGCCGGCTGCGCAGCCCTGTACCTGCCTGGCCTTGGCCCGCCATAGCTCCACAAACCTCTCCGTCCAGCCTCCGTCCCGCCCTACCGCCGTGCAGCCTTGTGCCTGCCAGCCTGGCCTGATGCCTGCCAGCCTGCCTTGCCTGCCTGCCAGCCAGCAACCCCACAACCATGGGCGAAGAAGAGAAAGCCTCAGCCATCTGCTGCCAGCCCTGGCCAAAGAGGGACGGCCCCCCTCCCACCCCCTGGCCCTCACTGTTTCTGCTGGGCTTCTGTAGCATGGGCTTGCTCTTCTGGAGCTGGGGCTTCTGCTGCTTCTGCTTCTTGGGGAGCTGATGATGCTGCTTATGGCGGTGTGCTTTCTGCTGGTGCCTTACTCTGCTCATGCTGCGCTCCTGGCGGTGGTGCTTCTTGCTGGTGCTTACTCTGCTGATGCTGCTCCTGGCAGTGGTGCTTCATGCGTGGTGCTTACTCTGCGGAAGCTGTCCTATCCTCCTGTCTGTTCGTGCTCCTGGTCGCGTGCCTCTCTCTGTCTGCTGTGCTCCTGGTCCTGCTGGTTCCTGCCTCGTTGCTCTGCCGTCCTGCTGGCGCTGCTGGTGCTGCTGGCACTGCTGGTGCTACTCTGCTGCTTGCTGATCCTGGTCCTGCTGGTGCTGCTGGTGCTGCCTGCTGGTCCTGCTGGTGCTGCTGGGTGGTGGTGTGGGTGGTGTGGTGTGGAGGAGCAGCCCTACAACCTGGAAGCCCCTCTGATGAGGGCCCATGTGGTCCTGCCAAAGGGAGGAAGAGGCATATGCGAGAATGCGGAGAGGAGGCAATACTCCATTGAGGAGGAACATGAGGATGAGGTGCTGGGAGTGGCTGAGAGAGAGATGAGTATCTATGGCGGAAAGGGACACAGGCTACAGGGATAACCAAAAGGAGCAGGCTGTTCAGAGAGAGAAGGCAGAGAGCCTGGGTACACTTCGGAGGTACCTCCTCGGCTGGTGGGAGCACTGCACACCTGTACGGAAAAGCTGCACACAAGAATCTGCCAGGCTGCGGTCAGCTGATGGACAGAGAAGAGACCTACGTCATGGCCAAAGTGCAGCTTCCTGGAGGTGAGATCTGCCACCGAGGAGCAGTCCCTCTCACAACCCTCTCTCTCAGGCAGCCTGCTGAGAGCCAGTCCTCTTCTGCAGAGAGTCAGCTCCTATCTCCAGGGCAGGTCTGTCTGAGGAGCGTGCCGACGACGCAGAACCCCCCGACAGCTGTTCTAACTGTGGCGGAGCGTGTGGAGGACCCCCTGACGCACTGGGGAAAGGAGACGCACTTCCACCACAGTCCAAAACTGCATCCCACCCCCAGCTCCCACCTCCACAGAAAAGCAGAGAGCCAGACAGGAGGGACAGAGACACACTGTCCTGCTGGAGATAAGAGGACACCATCAGGAGCAGCATAGGATATCTCTCTCAGCTGGTCCACACCGACTCCTCATCCTCCCAACCACAAGCCTTCCTCACCTATGTGAACCAGACCCTCACGGACATGGCAGAACTCCAGTACCAGGTGCGTGAAGGACAGGATCTCCAATCTGCTCCAACAACCCTCCAGATTCAGATAAACCTGCTCCCACCCAGTCCAGGTCTTGTTCCTCCACCCAGGTGAGTCCCTCCCTTTCCAAGGCTTTCCACAGGCCCTCACCTACCAGGACTACGGACTACCAGGAGGTCCGAAGCACAGGCAGCCCTTCCCAGTCCAGGCACAGGGTACATCAGATCACCGGGTGCACTGATGTCCACCGATGCTTAGCCCACCGCCACCGATGCACCCACCCCAGTCCTCACCCAGCTGCAGACCAGAGCAGCCCACTACACTGCTCCTTCGCTCCACCCCATAGCCAAGCCCGGCCTCAGTACATTGTCGGTCAGTACTGGGCTGACACCCCATGCATGGAGGAAGGAGCTCTCAACATCACGGGGCTAAGCCCAGCTGTCTGAGAGCTTCTCAACACACCATCCCTGTTGTCCTCTCGGGCCAGGCACCCCAGTGGCGCTTCAGACGCTAAGCACTCCAGCAGCACCACCTCCACAGCATCTGGACCCTTCACCCCTGAGACTGGGCACACCTCTGAGTGACAGAGAAGAGTGCAGAGACTGGTGGCTACCTGTAGCCTTTATTTGGACACTTGACTTGGGTCATTTTTCTTTTACAGCTTGTTATTAATAAAGATTATCTTTGGTTTCACACACTTGCCTCATTTATTTTTGTAAATAAAGTCTTGGTGGAAACTTTTAGAAATGGTTTTAGCCTTTGGCATTCTTGTGGGATGGGTTAAGCATAGGCATTGGGATGGGTGAGATAGCAGTGGGATGGGGCAGGGATACCTGTGGGATGGGTTAGGATACCCTTTGGGATGGTAAGATAGCTGTGGGATAGATAAACCTTCCAGTGCAAGCATAGTGGGACTGTATGGTCCATCTTCCCAGGTGCCACACCTATGCCCGCCTTTATTATCAATAATATGTAATCATTCATCCACACATGTCAACATAAACAACAACTCTTTATTAATATGCCCTGTTCATTGTTAGGCCACCCAACATACATGGCCCAATCTCATCAGTGTGATGAGAACAGGACTGAAAGGAAGCATCACATTAATCATGCTATCATCCTGTTTCTTGCCCACTCCACCGCTCAGCTGGGGAAGTTGCAACCATGTTTCAGGGGTTGCGCTGCTTTTCCCTTCATGTAGGCTCTGTTGGGGCTTGCACATCCTTGAGTGTCATTCAGGTTTCGCCCCTTGCCTCCATTCCCACGGTTCCATGTCCCCATTGCCTCTGTTGGAGGTCCACAAGCCTGTTCTGCAGGACTTGGTAGCAGGGTGCGCATGAGTTGTGCAGGGATGCAGCAAGCTTCCAACGATGTTACCTCACGGTCTTTGGCCGATAGCTAGCCATGGGTGGTGAGAAGTACTCTGGAACCTGATTTGCCAAGGATGCCAAAGGCATTTCTCCCACCACCCCGCCTTGCCCTGGACAGCCTGTAGTTGAAGATCCTCTCTCACGGGTGACAGGCATCTGGAAGTGTAAGGGGCTTCCATGAGGTAAGTTCTGAGGGAAGAAAGGCGTATAATCCCCATGATGAAGGATAGGGCCACCATCTTGCGTGTCGTTGGGGCAGGGGGGGTATGGATCTGGGAAGCCCATGATGAGGTTGCATTCCAGCCCCCTTTGAGGTGACTGGCGTTGTATACCTGGGCATCTGAAAGCTGACCCATTGCCTGAAGCATCTGATATACATGAAACTTGTAGTCAGCATCGGACCAATGGCGAATGAGGATGATGCTGAAGGAAGCCCTTGTAGTTGACAATAAGTGGACCCCGACTTGGCTGCGAGTTTGCAGGCCCACGTGCTTGTGATCTATGGCTCCAACGGTGCTGGGGGAAGTCTCCACTTCTGATACACTGCCTGCAACTTTCTTCGCAGCCTTCTTCCAGTGGAGGGGGCATGAGGAGCTCCTCCAGGTTATTCTTCGATGATGCCTGCCCACCACATTCTCTGACCACAATGCTGATAGTGTTGTGTGGCAACCTCCAGTCTGTACTGCATGCTCCTGTTAGGTGGTCCATGAAGCCAAGGTGATGGCAGAGTTCAGTGCACCTTGAGCCAGGGTCCAGGCTGCGGCCGGAAGTTGCTGCTCTGCTTGGTCAAACCTGGGTGTCAGCCGCCTCCAACAACTTTCAATCAAACATGGCTGCGGCATATCCTCATGAAGTTCTGGGAATGCACGAGGAGTCTTCGGTTCCTCAGCCTCCCACCATTAGCTTGTTGTCAGTCCGTACTCTGCTTCTTTCTCCTGATCCATCTTCGGACCAGATGCTTCTCTGGCTGCCTCTTTCTTCCCGAGTAGAGTTGAAAGAGCCTGTAGATGGGCTTCCACTGTTGCCAGAACAATGGTGCCACCAAAAGGAGTGTGTTAACGAATCCCATGCTGGACATGACTGGATGCTGTGGAAGGAGCAAGAGGCAGATGAGGCTGCACGAGGTCTGCACAGCTGGGCTGCTGGTTGAAAGTGAATCCAGAGTGAGTTGCTCCCCCTTTTTTATAGCAATCTATAGGTTTTCCACTATGTGTCCCTTATTGCTCCTCTAGGAATCCTCTAGGCATATCCCTTAATATCCAAGATAGGTCCCCTCCGGAACGTTTTTTCCCGTTGTAACATAGCTTTCTTGCGAGCTGCATCCGCTTTCATCCTTTCTCCATCCGTGTTGTACTAATGCTACGTGTCCATTTCCCGCATCCGTTCCGCTTCCTCCCTGTGTCATGTTACCGCTGGAGCGGATTTTAGTTGCGCGGATTGCGCAGCGGATGCCTAGCGGGATGTATCGGACGCGTAACAAATGACAACGGATGCCAGAACGGATGTTCCCCTGTTGCTAGTGATCAGATGGACGCGTTGGTTACATTTTCTGGCTCAAAAAGTTTTGGAGCAGTTCAAACTTTTTGAGCGGAGTGGAACCTGCAGTCGATGGATGCTGGATGGCTAGAGAGGAAGAAAAATGGAAGGCAGTGGAGTACAGAAACAGAAGCATCGCGAGTTACAACGTGTGGCTAACCAACGGATGGCAAGTATTTCTCTCCGTTTTACATCCTCTTTCCATCCGTTGGTGCAGTGTGACATGGGCTTAAAACAGAGCTGAAAAGTCAAGAAACAGACCGGAAGTTATTGTAGTCTCCCATCTTCTATAGTTTTAATTGGGGGGCCTGCTGTCTTTTCTCTACTGGGAGCCCGGTAAGTTAAATAGAAATGAGGCAGGCCTTAAGGGGCTATCTACTTTTCCCCTCCTCATATTTGAGAAAGTAAAAATAAAAGTCATAAAATGCAAACAACCCTCTTCCTCCCACCTAGAGCTTCCCATTTCCAGCCGTTCCTTTTCATCTTAATTTCGTACAGTTGTTACACCAATTAAATTCTACCACCTAGCATTTTCAAACGGGGCTCTGTTTGTCATGGCAAAACTCTCTTTAATGGACAGCTGTTTTTGACATCTCTCTCTGATTTGCCAGATCTCTGTCATCTGCTATGCTCTGTTTGGAATTTTGCTGCTGGCATGGGAAGAGATGCAAACCTCCAGATCAATCATTCGCTGCTGCTACAGATCCCCCTTGCATAGAAATGAAGAGGTTGTGTTGGGAATTTAGTCGGCTAAAAATGGGAGTGAGAAAGCTTGCAGGAATCTGAGGCTGGGAGAACCATCCTAACTAGATCCTTAACATGATTTCTTCTATTTTAAACCATTTCACTTCAAGTGCTTTATATCCTCTCATTCCACTTTGGCGGGATTGTCAGTTTTCATGCCACCAAACTCTTGCTTATATATGTCATGATAGCAGTGTTCCGATATCTCAGGAGCTGCCCCAAAGAAGAGAGAGTCAAGCTATACCCCAAAGCAGCTGAAGGCAGGACAAGAAGCAATGGATAGAAACTATTCAAGGAGAGAAGCAACCTAGAACTGACAGTGAGAAGAACTAATCAGTGGAACAACTTGCCTTCAGAAGTTGGGGATGCTCCAACACTGGAAGTTTTTACAAAGAGATTAGATAACCATTTGTCTGAAATGTTATAGGGTTTCCTTTCAAAGCAGGGGGATGGACTAGAAGACCTCCAAGGTCCCTTCCCACTCTGTTATTCTATTCTGTTCTATTCTATTCTATTTTATTCTATGTGGTTGTGTGTGTGTGTGTGGTGTGTGTGTGTGTTCGTGTGTTATTAAATGTGCTATGCTGTTCAGTTTTGTTCGGTATTTTAAAAGCAACTATAATGACGTTGGATATATAACCCGGAGAAGCTGATATGCTGGACGGGCATGATGCACGAGGGAATTTCGTATACTGCCTTGGTTTTCCAGGTCATTTTGTCTTTGGGGGTTTTAGGATGGCTGCTATTTTTTTGTCTCGTTTTGAAGGCAGTCTTTGATGTGGTGTGCCTGTGTAGTATCTTACTGATCTTTGTCTGTAGTACCTGCTTTTATGTAGGGCGGACACCTGTTCCATAGGTCGTGTGATCTTCTAGTCTCATTGTTTATGTTGCGTGTGTTTTTGTTGGAATCAAGCTGGTGATTTTGTTTGTGGAAGCATTGGCTGTTTCAATACTTTAGTCGGGGGTGATAGGTCAGTCTTTATATGGTGTCTTGTCTGCCAAGGTTTGGTTCTGGTAATTAGCTGTTTTGGCCACGGAATTTATCTTGCTGCGGTAGTGGTGGGATTGGGTGTTGAGGTAGCGGTTGGTGTGTGTTTTCTTCTAGATATACGGTATGTACCCGTGGCCATCTGTTCTTTGGTTTAGATTAGTACTCTAGAATGGTAGTTGTTTCTTTATTTCCATTTCGATGGTGAACTTGATTTTGGGGGGTGTGCTGTTTCAGGGTGTTTAGGAAATTGTTTTTTATAGTTTTTCTTTTCCATGGGGCCAAATCACAAATGTGTTATAAATGTATCTTAGCATAGTTTGGGTTTAGTGGGTTTGCATTAGCCAGGGCTCTGATTCGAATTCTTCCATAACAGGTTTGCGAATGACGGGTTACAGTGGTCGATCCCATTAGGGGCTTCCTTCAATTTGGCTTGTTTGTATTTGCGATATTGCCTTGGTTTTCCAGGTCAATACTTAGCAAAACAACTACAGGCCCCATGCTGAACCAACAGTTGCATATGTACAAAACTCATACCACTCTAGAAATGATCAAAGATCGTACACGTTGAACAAGAAGATCTGTTGTAAGTTTTTTCGACGTAGTTTCACTATCTTCGACTCAAGTCCCATAAAGAACTTCTCTCTGGTCTACGCAAAAATAGATGATGATGATGAAATTCATGGACATAAGACACTTTCGCCCTAACCAACACATATTTCATAGACCAGGACCAAGATACAAGCAATTGAAGGGAGCCCTATGGGATCACCACTTGTCACCATCATTTGCCAAACCTGGTTCATGAAGAATTCGACTCCAAGCCCTGGCTAATGCCACCACAAACCCAAACTATGGTAAGATACATCGATGGAACACATTTGTGATTTTGGGCCCATTGGAGAAGAAAACCTAAACAATTTCCTACACACCACCTAAACAACATACACCCAAAATCAAGTTTCACCATGATGGAAATTAAACAAACAACTACCAATTTCCTAGAGTGTAACTATCTACAAAAGAACAGAGGCAACACTGGGAACACCCATTTACCAAAGAAAAACACACACCACGCTACCTCAACGCCAATCCCACCACACCCACCCTGCACAGATAAATTTCCGTGCCAAAACACTAAATCACCAGAATCAAACGCCTGGAGATAAGACACATATAAAGACTGAACTATGCCACCCTGACTGACAGTATTGACAGCAATGGCTTCCAAAAAAACAAAAATACCCAAACCTGGATCCACAAAAAACACCAAGACAAACAGAGACTAGTAAGGACCAACGACCTATGAACAGCTGTCTTGCCCTAACATAAGAGTACTACAGATTAAAATAGGAAGATATACACGCATCACATCAAGACTGCATTCAAAAACAGACAAAAAATTAGCAGCCATCCTGAGGAACCCCAAGACAAATACCTGCGAGAAAACCAGGCATATTACGAAAATTCCCTGTACATGATGCCCGGCACATTTACATTGCGACGACCAATGAAGAATAATACCCGCCTAGTATGACACACAAAAAATGCTAGTAAAAAAGCTGGACACACCTCCTCACTAGTCCAACACATGAAACACCACAGGTCACAACATCCCAACTTAATGGCACTAAACCCAGCACTATAGAAAACCCCACACAGAATCATTCAGAGAAGCCATAGAGACTTGAAAAAAAGACCTTTGAAAACATGAAGTAGAAAAGAGATGATTCCACCAGAACTGTCATCATTATTGGAAGCCCTGCACTTCTCAAAATAGAAAAGATTTACTCCACACCACAACCCAGGCAAACACCTGGGCACAAACAGACTCCTCTGCATAGCTCCAACCAACCCCCCCACCAGGCACCCCATGGTGACAACCACCAGCTTGCTAATGAATCAGCAGCTTACTAATGAAGGAGCACCATCCTTTCACACAGAGCCAAGCGTGCACTGAAAGCCTCCAACACAAGAAACAGAGTGTTGCCAGCAATCAAAGCCACAAAAACAACAGAATAAACCAGAAACACCAAGTCAATCAAACTCAAGTCCAATGAACAGACAGGCTCATAGCCAATCAGAATGGACAGCCTCAAATTGAAAACAGAACTGTGAGACACACTTCCATACAGAAGCCTGAGGATGGCCAGATGAGATTCTGCTGAAACGTTGTTACAACTGATGATAAATCTTTAGGATGGTTAGCTTGTTTGTTATTTCCGTTCCATGTGTGAACTTAGTTTTGGGGTGTGTTTGTTTTAGGTGTGTTAGGAAATTGTTAGGGTTTTCTTTTCCATGGGCCCAAATGCAAAATGTGTCATTGATGTATCTTAGCCATAGTTTGGTATTGGTGGCAGTAGCCAGGGCTCTGGATTCGAATCCTCCATGCAACAGGTTTGCATGACGAGGTGACATGTGGTTGATCCCCATAGGGGCTCCTTCAATTTGCTTTATCTTTGTCCTTTGTATATGAAATATGTGTTGGTTAGGCAGTAATGTTCTCGTGTTAGTTCCATGAGGTCTTTAGCTGGTTGGTATTTATTTTTGATGATTTCAAGAGTTTTCTTTTATCGGGACTTGAGTGAGATTAGTGGAAACCACGTCGAAACTTACAAGCAGTCTTTCTTTGTTCTACGTTGTTAGATCTATGTGATTATTTTCTAAGAGAAGTTGTATGGGTTTGTGCCATTATGTTAAGCATTTGCGGTCTCAGCATTGGGGCCTGTAGTTGTTTTGCCTAGAGTATTTAGCTAGGTTTGTAATTTGGTGCCTCCTAATGGAGCTGACTATGGGTCTGAGAGGTTTGCCTTCTTTGTGTATTTTTGGGAGCCGTATAATTTGGGGCAATCTAGAAGTATTTTTCTCTTGGCATGATCGTCTCTCTCGCACCTCTCTCTCTTGCTTATTGGGGTGGTTTATAATTTTCTTCTTGGTTTAATTTTTCAGATATGTGGTTGGGTCATGAATGTTTATAGGTTGTATGTGGAGTACTTGAGTAGGTCTGTTCCCAATTTTGTTTCACTAGTTCTTTCTGTGTCCATTACTACTGTTGGCATTTCATTGTCTGCTTGGGAAGTATTATTATGCATGTAACGCTCTGAATTCATCTTTTTGCAAATTATTTTTTGGTGGTTTCGTATATATATAACACACACATACATACATACTTACATGCATATATATATGGTTTTTCAAAATATAAAATACAAAGAAAAGTAATAAAAGTAGTGGAAAACTAAGAAGAGGGGGAGGGGAAAGAAAAGAAATATAGTGTAAAAGAAGAAAAAGGAAAGAAATTTTTGCTTTTACACAACAGTACATACAAGCCTTTAACAATAAGCCTGTCTAGTTTACAAAGTTTCATTTTTTCCCCATCAACAAGCACAAAAGCTTGAAGCAATTTCAAATAAAAGAATTTATTTGACCATCTCTGCTTCTTTTTGCTGTGAGGAGTGTAAATTCATTAATCGTTATCATAATTTATATTAAGAAAATCCTCTATATTATTTCATTTTTTAACCATAAAGGGAGAAAACACTTTTGGTTTGGTTTTGATATTTTACTAACCTTAAAAAGTACTCAAGTATTATACATAAAGGAGAAAAAAGAAGAACCTTCATTTTAAAGCCAGAACCCAAAACATGATACTACATTGGGGCTTTCATTCAGTGATAGATAGATAGATAGATAGATAGATAGATAGATAGATAGATAGATAGATAGATAGATAGATAGATAGATAGATAGATNTAGATAGATAGATAGATAGATAGATGCATACATACATACATACATACATACATACATACATACATACATACATACATACATCGAGGTTTAGGTATAGATTGGATATAGATATATCACACCAATGTAAGTCCAATTAACTCCAATTATCAATGAGATCATGATTTATTATATTTATGTCAAAATTTATATTTACAACTGTCCCATTTGCATAACAACCCCTGCCAAAAAAGATAGTAAAATCATGTCTGTCATGTAATGATCCATCTTATGACCATCACAACTTACAACTCTAGTTGCCAGGCTCAGTTATAATCATAAGCTGAGGGTGACTTCCATGCATTTTTGTCACTTTGTCTGATCTTTGTACTCTTAATAAAACATTTGTCTAAGGATCTTGTGGTTAGTTGGCTTGTTCTGCATCGTGAACAAAGCTCACTTCGCTTGCCATGAGATGGATCCAGAGGTGGTGTTCAGCAGGTTCTGACCAGTTGTGGAGAACTGGTAGCAGAAATTTTGTGTAGTTTGGAGAACCGACCAACAATGCCTCTGACTGGCCCACCAACCCCATCTATTCTCTGCCTCCTGAGTCTCAGCTGATCAGCTAGATCTTCTTTGGTTGCCCTGCACAGGAGAACGGAGCTGGAAAGCAGGTTAGTGGGGTGGGGAGGGAATGGGGATTTTGCAGTATCCTTCCCCTGACATGCCCACCAAGCAATGCCACACCCACAGAAACGGTAGTAAAAAAATTTGAATCCCACCACTGGATGGCTCCCATTTGTTAGACTGGTGTGGGTATGTAACTTTATTTATCTGTAAGAATAATCAGGGCCCATGACTGCTTTAACTTTGTACACACATCTTTTACATGAAGAGAAGATGGAAGGCCTTGAAAGATATATATATTTAAATTAATAATTCAATGTGGAACAAAAAAGAAAACAACAACCCAGAAATGCTTCATGTAACAGCAGCACTGAGAAAACAAACCATTCAGCTAAAGCCTCTCTGTTTATTACAGTTAATTATATTTAGATGCAATATTTTATAATCATCATTCAAGGGATGATATTGTTAGTTTTTCTTCTGTAGTATCTGAAGAAAATGGACTTGGAAATCCACAAATAAACAAATTGAGTTTTCTGAAGTACAAAGAGAAGCTTGCTCTATTCATTAATTTTTGATATCCTGGATAATGGAAAAAAAAAGGATAGTTTATAGGGTTCTTTGAATGTTGCACTATTGATGAAGCTTTAAATGTCTTGATTCACTGGTGTGCTCATTGTCTCCAGAACCAAAATAATTGCTTGAGCACTGGATCCCTGCTCTGACGTTTGGCAAAACATTTTTCACCAGTGATGCAAACTAATAGAAAAACCATTGGAACCAGTGGAAAAAGCAGTGGAATGACTTGCTTTCAGAAGTTGTGGATGCTCCATCATTGGAGACTTTGAAGAAGAAATTGGACAGTCATTTGTTCAAAATGGTCTAGGATCTCCTGCTGGAATAATGGGTTGGACTAGAAGATCTCCAAAGTTCCAACTTGGTTATTCTGTTAAGTGGAGTTTGGATAGTATTTTTCAGACCTAGCCTTAAATCCTAAGATACTATGAGTACAAATTGTTTTTGTACCTTTATTTTTTTTTTATCAGTTACTACTAGTTGGACTAAAAATGTTTTTTTAGGCAAATTCTTCTAATTTTCCTCAAAGTAATGGGCATTTTTGAACATAATGGTGAGGAAATACATATCTCACTAAGACCACACCTAGAACACTGTATCCAGCTTTGGTCAATTTGGTCACCACACTGTAAATTTTTAGTTTCATTGTATACATGTTGTGCATTGAAAATAAACATTTGATTAGTTGATTTAAAAAATGCTGAGACTCTAGAAAAAGTGCAGAGAAGAGCAACCAAGACAATTAGGGGACTGGAGGCTAAAACATAAGAAGAACGATTGCAGGAACTGGATATGTCTAGTCTAATGAAAAGAAGGATCAGGGGAGACATGATAGAGTCTTCCAATATTTGAGGGGCTGCCACAGAGAGGAAGAGGGGTCAAGCTATTTTCCAAGGCACCCAAAGGCCAGACAAGGAACAAAGAAACTGAACAAAGACTCAATATAAAAATAAGGAGAAACTCTCTGACAGGGAGAACAATCAACTGAAGGAACAGAAGTTGTGGGAGCTTCATCACTGGAGGCTTTCAAGAAGAGATTGGACTGCCATTTGTCAGACATGGTGTCGGGTCTTTCTGTTTGGGCAGGGGGTTGGACCACATGGCCTACAAGGTCCCTTCCAACTCTGTTAATTTAATCTAATCTTGTCAGTCTTAATTTCACTGGTCTACTGTTCTTCAGAGTGAACATACAATATAAAACATAGAATCATAGCCCTCAAAGGAACCTTATGAATCTTTTAGTCCAACCCCTTTGCTCCAGGCAGGAGACATTACTCAATTCCTGACTGTGAGAACAATCAACCCATGGAAGTTGTCTTCAGAAGTTGTGGGAGCTTCATCACTAGAATCTTTCAAAAAGAGATTGGAGTGCCATCTGTCAGAAATGGTATAGAATCTCTTGCTTGGGGTGGGGGGTTGGACTAGATGACCTACAAGATCCCTTCCAACTCTGTTAATCTGTATCTGTATTTCGGTTAAATGGTTGTCCAATCTTTTCTTCAAAACCTTCAGTGATGGCGCACCCACAACTCTGAGAAGCAAGTTATTCCATTGTTGAATTGTTCTCACTGTCAGGAAATTTCTCCTTAGTTCCAGGTTGGGTTTCCATCTAATTACTTCTTGTCCTGCTCTCTGGTGCTTTGGAGAATAGATAGGACCCCTCCTTCTTCTCTGTGACAGCCCCTCAAGTACAGGAAAACAGCTAATATATGTAATATCTTTGGGTAGTAACCATTTTAAGTTTAACTGATTAGTTTATATACTCCTCTACACTCTTTATAGGATTAATTTATCTTTGTTGCATTGTAGAAAAGCACAGCTGCCATTAATACCTTCAGTCACCTACAAGAAGAAAGTCAATTGTAGGACAACATCAAGAAAAAAAATTGATAGAAATTCCCCAGAGTTTCTTAAAAAAATTAAAAAGCGGAGACATGGGGAGAAAAGCAAGGCAGATGTCAACAGTTTAAAATGAAAGTCCTTCTTTCTCTTCTGATCTTAAGTGTCCACCAGAAAACTAGTATTAAAAAGATGGCCCACCCTGATTAACATGACCTAACCCTTCAATCAAATTAACTCTTCTTTTACCTCTCTTTCCAGAAATCCTTTCTCCTTTGCTTCTTCTATTCCATTCTGTCCTTCTTTATTGTTTTTTGACACTGTTGTTCCTTCGAGAAGAACAGGGAAAATATTGTTGCTGCCTTGGCACAAAGTAAGACTTTATTTTATTTTCTCTGAGAAATAAAATGCTTCATTGTTTCCTTGGTTCTCATTATGGGTTATTCAGAGGAATGCTTGTACATTCCCTCCTGTGGTGAAATGATGCTTCGTTATTTCGAAGGAAATTAAAAGCAAAGGATGAATAATATGATACAGATAAAATGAAGAGTCATTTGATGGTTTTCCTGCCCTCAACTAAAGTGCCAGGGTCATGAACAGTAGGAGTTATAAACCAACATGCATTAAATAGCAAAATAATAGCAAATCGTGTGGTATTTAAGACCCTGGGAAGTTTCTTATGGAGGCTGTTTTTTTATGTAAGGTGGAAGGGCTGTTCTTGTTTTTATGAACAGTGTTTGCAATATTTCTTTATTTATAAGTATACCAACCTGCAGAATAGGCAAATAATCAGACAGACACTGCTAGTATTTCAAACAAACAGCCAAACTTATAAATGGTTGCTACCCAATTTTCATCATGGCTCCATATACAAACCTATTATGTCTAATTGTTATTTTTAATTATTTAAATTATATTCCCTTTTGAGAAAATGCCTTTCTGTGCACATGAATTGACTTTTGATTCAAATGGGGTGGAACTCAAAAGATAATAGATCTGAAACCCATTTAAATTAAATATATTTCACTGAGAATTGGATGCAACAACTGATTTCAAAAGTCAGCAAGTTTTTCATCAGTCATTAAGATGACATTCTCTGAGAACATTAGTCATAGTAGGAATTTGAGGTGTATCCTGATATTTAAAATTTTATGTGTGTGTGTGTGTGTCTGTGTGTGTGTGTATGGTATTCAGGAAAATACCCAAACAAAGCTGAATACCATACATATAAATACCCATGAAGGGGGCCTGGTTGTGCTCAGGTTAGTCTTAGTTGCTGGGGGATTTGAGCTGGTGAGCTGTGATCTTGTCGCTGAGTGAAGCTGGACTGTTCGTTTGGCTCGGTCGCTCGTCGTGCACATCTTCCATGGTGGGTGTCAGTTCCTCTTGTATGCCGGTCAGAGGGGTCCCTGGCTCCCACACCTCAAAGCCACAGGCACTCGAAGATTAGACGGTTATAACAATACCCGCCAGACACCATCAGGCCAAAACGATACCACTTCACAACAGCAATAATCAGAGTAAGCCCATAAGAGATAGACAACGCCCAACATAGATTGAATAGAATGAGATTGTATACCTCCCGCCTACCACCATCTTGGAAACCGCCCCTCATTAATAAACGAGTACCTAATGATGAAGAATGACACCTAACCCACGCCCACAAGTGGCCACACGAAGATGCTAACCGCACCACATCACCCTCACCAGGCCAAAAAAGACTCCAACATACCACACCAGATAGAGGAGACATGACACGAGAGCAGAAAGCCATACGCAGCTGCACGCCAACTACACACCCGCTTCAAGAACCCTCTGACCATACAAGAACAAACGCCACCGGCCCCCACCAGGCACCCAGGTAAACCCAGCTTGCTGATGAAGACGCACCAGCCTTCTACACGACACAAGCTGCCTTGAAAGCCTCCAACACAAGAACAGAGGCTGCCAGCCAATCCAAACCACGAACAAACAGACAGAAGTCAAATCCAAGAAACACCAATCAACTCAAGCCCCTCAAGTCCCCACTGAACACAGACCCAGGTACACGTAGCCAACTCAGAAGTAGACCTACCGCCCATTTGAACAGAGGAAGGTGAACACCTATCATTCAACTGCAAGCCTGATATGGCAGATTGAGACTTCTCGCCTGAAATAACGGTTTCTATCTGAGAAACACAGAGCCCGAGAGAACACCAGCGAAGACTAGCATGAATGAGACTTACCATGTGAAACTTCGCCTTTTACGCATGCTTCCAAGTCGTACCGTGCGGAGAAAGACCCAAATAAACCAAAGATCCACATACAAATACTGCAAAAACCTCAGAAAATATTAATAAAGAATACGACGTATAGTATAAATAAAACTTTCAACATCATGATACAAGAGCTTACTTCTTATAGCTCGTCAAAAGCTATGGTGGTGACCTTGGATCTGAACACTTAAGCATCTGTCTGCAACCTAATTTTAGCTCTTAAATTTGGTCCTCAGTTAAATTTACTCCATAATCAAGAATTTTGTAAAAAAATTGAACTTGTGGCTTCTCGTAATAGTGTGGTATCTAAATCAAAACTCTTCCAACTAGTCCGGGACAAGGGATGCAGCTTTAAATTGCTAAACACAACAGGATATCTTTATCTTTTTGAAAATTTCTATATTAGACATCATTTTATTGTTGACTTTTGCTTACTATAATCTTAAAGTTGACCAGGTTTCTCTGGTTATTCCACGCGAACTATTTAAATGCTACTTCGGATATTCCTAAATTGCGTGTGTCTTTATCTCCCAACCTAAATTCACAAGATTTTGGCAAGAGATAACAGAAGATAATCACAGTTGGGAGGACCTTGGAGGTCTTCAAGTTCACCCCCCTGCTAAAGCAGGAGATTCCTATAACCATTAGTTTCAAAAATGGTACGTAATCCCAGTCCTTCTTAAAAGCCTCCCAGCAATGCATGCACACGCACAGCTCATGGAACAAATTTGTCCACGGTTAATCTGTTCTCACTGTTGGAAGTTTTCCTTATTCAGTTGCTTCTCTCCTTGATAGTTTTCCATCGCATTTTCCATCAAGGAGCTGCGATCCCCTTCTACATGGAATGATTGAGTCTGTCCATCTGCACCTCTAATAACTGTCTGATTTGGTTCGCAAAACCCCAATAGGACAAGATCCACAGATTCCAGAGGATAATATGACTGGCAAGAAAAACAATTACTACCCAAACCCCTTCCATCCAATACCTTGCTATCCTGCCATGAGTCAAAAAGAGGCTGTGAAAATATCTACCGACACCCTCACAGTCCGGAACAATAAACCTGTTTCACTCCTTCCTCAACGACGAACGCTATAGAAGCACTGCACATCGAGGCACAAAAATAGAAAACTAAGAAGATAGAATAGAAGTAGGAATAGATAGAATAGATACGAATAGAATAGAATGGGTAAGGGTGGGTAGAATAAAATAGAATTAGAATAGAATAGAATAAAATAGAATGATAGAATGAATAGAATAGAATAGAATACGAAAAGAGATGAATACTTTGTTGCCAAGTGGTGATGTGGACCACACAAGGAATTTCTTGTGTAAATACTCTCATATAACATAAAAGAAAGTCTTCGTTAAGATAGCTTTTCCGAATCCATCACTCTGGCAAACAATTAAGTTCTCAACACTGTTCACTGATTTACTATAAGTCCTTGCACTTATTCGTCACTATTAAGTCTTCTCATCACTCCTTATCGCCCATGCCCCTTCTCATTGTGACTTGATGACTGTAACGTGGTCGCTTGATATCCTAATGGACTTATGTTGACTGTTTCTAGTATGATTTGGATTGTCTGATTGTACCCTATCACTATCATTAAGTGTTTCGCCTGAATGATTGCTGGACTCTGGATGAATGTATCTTTTCCTTTTATGTACCATGAGAGTATTGTACCATGACAATTCCTTGTGTTTCCTGTCCAATTCTTTTCCAATCACACTTGACCAATAAAGAATTCTCCTTCTCTTCTCTTCTCTTCTCTTCTCTTCTCTTCTCTTCTCTTCTCTTCTCTTCTAATTGTAACATGACTATTATTGTACCCTATGACTATGCTTCTTGTACTCTACAACTATTATTAAATGTTGTACCTTATGATTCTTCACTCTTGATGATTGTATCTTTTCTTTAATGTACACTGAGAGCATTTGCATCAAGACAAATTCCTTGTGTGTCCAAGCACACTTGGCCAATAAAGAATAAAGGTGAGTTAGTTAAGTTATTGCTTCTTGTCCTGCTTTCTAAGGCTTTGTAGAATAGGCTGACCCTGTCCCTCTTCTTTGTGGCAACCCTTCAAATGTTGGAACATTGCTATCATGTCACCTCTAGTCCTTCTTTTCACTAGACTAGCCAGTTCCCACAATTGTTCTTCAAATATAAAATGGGAGACTGTGTACACCACAGAGAATTATTGGGATCACACAAAAATTATGCATAAAATAAGAGCTCCTATTCAAGTCGCCAATTCTCCTTCCGATCAATGGAAGGATATTTGAAGGTATTCAAGAGTTGCAAGTGTTTGCAAAAATTATATTGCAATAGGAGCCTTGGCTGATCTCATATCTAAACAAAAAGTTGCTTTGTTCCAAATTGCCATTTACTTGTAGCCCTCAAACCATTCTCAAGCTTTTTAGTCTGAATCTGTAAGGAAAAGTAGAACTGCTTTTAGAATGCTCACAATGGGGGGTAAGAATTCAAAAAAAGGGACAGGCAAAAAAAATCTATTAAAAATGAAAATAATAAAGTCTCTTAATGTCTATGGGGAAAACAGGAGTTGATTTTTTACAAAAATGGTGTGACATGTTCATTGATCCTCTTTCCATCCCCAAGAAATTGGCTGCTTACTGAACAGAAAAAAATGAAGTTCTGTTAGTATAATCTGTCGAAAGACAAGTTGTGTAAATTGATCAATGCCGCCGCACAAGCTGTTTCTAACCTTTCCTCTCATCTGAACAGGCTTCGGTCAGGTTTTCCATTTGGCAGAGAATTTTTTTTAGATGCTTTTCAAAGAGCATTCCTATCCTCGGTAGAGCCAGGCTAGAGTTTTTAAAAGAAAAAAAAATCTTAAAATTATATTTTGCAATGCTTTTCTTATTTTTGTCCAGAAAGTCATGCACAGACCTTACTGACCTTATCTCAAATACGGGAAGGAAAGGGAAGGAAAAGGGATTAGAGAAGAGATTAAGGGAAGGGGTTAAGGAAGAGAAGGGAAGGGAGGGATTTGGGAAGAGAAGAGATTAGGGAAGGGATTAGGGAAGAGATTAAGGGAAGGGAAGGGATTAGGGAAGGGATTAAGGAAGGGAAGGGATGGGAAGGGATTAAGGAAGGAATTAAGGGAACAAAAGGGAAGGAAAGGAAAGGAAAGGAAAGGAAAGGAAAGGAAAGGAAAGGAAAAGAAAAGAAAAGAAAAAAGAAAAGAAAAGAAAAGAAAAGAAAAGAAAAGAAAAGAAAAGAAAAGAAAAGAAAGGAAGTGATTCACTTAAGAACTGTGACAAGGAAGGTCATAAAAAGGGGCAAAATTCACTTCACAAATGTCTGACTTAACCACAGAAATTTTGGGCTGTTGTAAATCAAGGACTACCTATAAATCTACATGTTTCTATTCTTCCTGCTCCTCCCACCTTGAGAGTTGAATTTAATGCCTAAATCCAATTATTATGTAAATGCAACCCAGGTTATAATTGTCAGCAAACAAGTTACCACAACAATAGATAGTGGGAACTTCCTGAAGGGAAAAGCCAACCCTGATTTATGAGTCTTTCAGCCGTGATTGATAAAGCCAATTCGGAAAGGAAAAGCAAGCATGAATTTTCTTCTCTCCCTCCACTTTTCTCTCTTCCATAGTGCCTTCTGTGGTTTTTGCTATTCAGAGTATTTTCCCCATAATATAATGTAAAAAGTTTCTTCAGAAGACAAAACATAGCCAGAAAATTTATGGTCTTAGCAGAGTGCTTGTTTATGCTTTTGTTATTTTAAAGGCACAGCTTTCTCCGCTGAATAAAACCACACCAAAATCATTCTTTAAAGCCATGCTGTTCAGGTTTCCTTGCTTCCCTTTTGAACATCCTTGCAAATGCTTATGTAGAAAAAATATATATGCTTGAGCTCACTCTACTGAATGTTACTCTTGAAGGTTATTTCTTGAAGGTCTTAACAGAAAAGTACATCCTCCACCTGGTTTCTATAAAACTTCTCTAAAAGGCAACCTGATCTTTATGATCTTGATTACTGGAAGAAAAAGTAATGAAGACAAAGTTAAAAGAAAAGCAAGCAAAAATTATTAAATGGGATGGATTGATAAATAAATATTTGTTTAAAAAGTTTTGCTTCAGTTTCACATTTGTCCTCAGACATCTTCATTCATTGCCTCCAAAAGTGGTAGGTGCTCTACCACTGGGGATTTACAAGAAGAGACTGCAGAGCTCAGAAAGCACCAAGGATCCTACATTTCAACCCTGTGCTACAAATATTCTCCTTTATTGAACAGCCATTTGTTCAGAATGTACAGGACAGGGGGTTGGACTAGAAGACCTCCAAGGTCTCTTCCAATTCTGCTATCCTGTATTCTAGCTTGATGTCGGAGTAAAGCTGGTGCTCACTAGGAAAAGAGGAAGATAGGGAGGGAAGGAGGGAGGGAGAGGGAGAGGGAGGGGGGGGAAGGAAGGAAAGAAAGAAAGAAAGAAAGAAAGAAAGAAAGAAAGAAAGAAAGAAAGAAAGAAAGAAAGAAAGAAAGAAAGAACTCACAGAGGTTCTCCCAATAAGGTTACTGAATGTCCCATCATCCCACACCCTCTTTTTCCTTCTCTTGCCCTACTCAGCAGGCATAGCTTTGAAATTAAATATTTTCTGGCTTCTTTAGTTTCTTTTTTAAAAGTTGGATTGTTTTCACAGCAGTAGTCAAACTATTATGTAGTGTCTCCTGCTCAACTAAGAGGTTGGACTAGAAGACCTCCAAGGTCCCTTCCAATTCTGTTATTATGTATTGGTCCAAGGTAACCCAGCTGGCTTTGTACCTAAGGTGGGACTAGAACTCATGATCTCCCCGTTTCAAGACTGGTGCCTTAACCACTACACCAAACTAGCTCTCACATCTCCCCTTATCTGCTCAGAAACCACTGGAGAAGAGGTACATTAGGCAGAAGAAAAGGACCAAAACAGGACAGATATAGATCAAGATACAAATAAAGGAGAATATTTGTAGCTCAGGATTGAAATGAGGGGGTCCTTGGTGCTCTCTGAGTTTGCCTCTTTTCTTGCAGACCTTTCATCAAGATCTAAACCCATGTTTCATATTTTTATGATTTAAATTTGCTTAAGTCACTGAAATTACTAGGGTTTTTTAAAAGTTACTATTGATCCATCTTCCATCTTCGGTACAAAGGAGGAAAGCATTTCAAATTGTAGAGTGCTGAGATGAATTTGGGGAATATTCCAAAGCTACAGGTGATTCATGCAGCCCTGATTTAAGGATTCATTCTACTATAAAATAGCATCAATTAATTGCTTATGTTTAATTCTGTTTCTACACCAGCTGGTAAGCTTATTATGTGACAGTTGTAAATATTTGCAATACCCAATTTCACTTTTTAAAAAAAGCAAAAAAAAAAAACCAGAACAGCTTTTATAATTACAGCTTCATTCAGGACAGCCTTCATCTTACACTTGAATGATTTGTATAATCACTAACACAACTAAAGATATCTTAACAGGAAAAAAAATCAACTCGTTTGAGCTATGGTGCGGGAGAAGGGCCCTGCGTATTCCTTGGACAGCAAAGGTGAAGGCTAGGTCACATCGCCTGACGGATGCAAAACATATGTAACGGACGGCCAAAAATCCGGGGGTGGCTCCATCCATTCTTATCTGCTCTCAAAAGGGGCAAAAATTTGCATAAAGAGAACGGAAAAGAATGGATGGGGGGAGGTGTAGCGCGATGTAAAACGAGATGCTCAACAGAAGCCTTGCAGATGAAAGTGGATGGAGCGATGGCACGTCCGCAGGCTTCCGGGGGAGCATAGCAAAGCCGGACGCGTAGCGAAAGAGCGAATGCGCTAGTGGATGAAGTGGATGCAGAGCGATACTAGCAGATGATGCGGAGCGTAGCGATGTCAGAGCAGATGCAGAGCGCTAACTGCGCATGCCGGGGAGGATGCACTGCATCAGCCCCCGGATATAAAGTAGGGCAGCTCGCACGAAGGCAGCAGTTCAGAGAAAAGACCTGCTGCCAGACATTATCTTTCAATCAAAGACCATGGAAGAAGAAGGAAGCCTGTGCCATCTTTCTGCAGCCCTGGCAAGAGGGATACATCCACCAATCCAATCCCCTGGTAACTGGACTCTCTGCTGCTGCTGCTGCTTCTGCTGCCTGGTGCTTCCCTGCTGCTTTCCTTGCTTTCCTGCTGCTCTTCCTGCTACTGCTTTGGTGGCCAGGCCCCAAAACCCTGAAAGCCCCTGATGATGAAGGCCCTGCCACGAGGAAGAAGAATGCAAGGCAAGGAGAAGGGAGAGAGGAAGCAGTACTTTCATCGCAGAGTGAGCATGAGGAGGAGGTGCGGAGTGCCTGAAGGGAGACGATTACATGTGGAGGAAGGGCCACAGGTGTATATGAGACACCAAGTTGGAAGCAGGTGGTTTTGGAGACAGAAGCACAGAGCCTGGCTACACTGCTGATGTCCTCTCGGGTGGTGGAAGCATATTGCACACTGGTATGGGAAAGCTGCACCTGAAGAAGTTGGCCAGGTCGCGTCAAGGCTCCACTGACCGGGAGAGCCTACGTCATGGCAAAGTGCAGCTTCCCTGGAGGGTGAGGGCCGCCACCGAGGAGCATGGCCTCTGTCTACCCTCACTCTAAGGCAGCCCACAGACAGCCAGTCCTCTTCTGGCCAGGAACAGCAGATCCGTGTCCGGGCAGGTATCCACAGAAGCGCCCTTGACCAGAGACCCCCCCGACAGCGCATCACCCTAATGCCGGAGGACGTGGAGGATTCTCTTCACACATGGGAGCAAGGAAAGAAGCAGCACCCACCAGGGACCGAACCCACACCCACCCCCAGCTCCACCTCCACAAGATAAGCAGGCAGAGAGGCAGACTGGAGAGACAGAGCCACGACTGCCCTGCTGGAGATTCGAGACAGCCGATCAAGACAGCGCGATCTCCTCTCTCACTGGTAACATGCCAATTGCCATCCTCAGTAACCGCAAGCCTTCCTCACCTACGTGACCCAGACCCTCATGGAACATCCCGAGCCCCAGTACCAGGTGATGGAAGGAGAGGATCCAGTGGCTGCTGCAACACCGTCCTCCAGCGCAGCTGAACCTGCCTCCACCCACTCCAGGTTTGCTCCTGCCACCCAGGTGATGTCACAGCCATTCCCAAGGCTTTCACCAGCCCCGTCACTCTACCAAGGCTACTGGATCCAGGAGTTCAACAGCACAAGGCAGCCTTTCCCAGCTAGGCACAGTTACTTCACGACAACTAACAGTTGACTTACCAGCGACTCGTGATGTTACCGATGCTACAGAACATCACAGATCCACCGACGCACAAGATGCACTGATGTGCACTGGATGCGACAAGGACGCCAAGTTGCCAACCCTGAGTGCAAGCAGGGACTGTTTCCTCAACATGCCACAGATGCCTCAACCGGAGTCGCCAGTCACATCCCCATAGCACTTCCTTTGCACCCCAGCGAGGCCAAGCCAGCCGAGTATATATATCTTTCTCGATTTGGGCCCTGTGCCTGAGATCCCGCCAGGTCCCTGGATGAAGGTAAACCTGACTGGGCTGAGCTTAGGCTGTTTCTGTGTTTCTGAAGTTAGTACCAGGTACCGGTTCATGACACATCCACCGGTAGTCCTGGGTTGTCCTCAGTCGGGCCAGGGCACCCAATGGGCCCTCAGACAGCACTCCAGCCACTGCCACCTCTCCACAGTCCTGACTGTGACCTTGAGAACCGTGAGACCATGGACAACAGCCAGAGTGACGTGAGAACATTGCCAGATTGACTCAGAGTTGATGGTGCTACCTGTTTGACTTGAATTCATGTTCTATAGTGAGGCAGAGATATGAGATACCTATATATCTATCACTTTACTTAACTGTTATAATAAAGGTTATCTTTACTTCAGCACCTTGGGTCATGATATCATTCTTAGAAGCTATGGTGGGGAAACTTTAAAGAAAAATGGTTAAGGGTGGGCAGTGCTTGTGGGATAGGCAGCACACTAGCATGGGTAATAAGTGGGTGGGATGGGCCAGCTGGGATACCGTGGGTGGGTAATAGCTGTGGGGATGGGCAGGGATATCCTGTAGGGATGGATAAGTAGCTCTGGGATGGGGTAATAGTGGGGTGGCAGGGAGTACCGCTGGAGTATGGTAATGGAGCTTGGGATACTGATAAGCCTCCAGTGCACACAGCATAGTGGGACGTATAGTCCACCCTTACCAAGTGCCACACTATGGCCCTTTATTATCAATAAAAAGTTAATCATTGATCCACACATTTCAAAATAAACAAAACTCTTTATTAATGACCTATTCATTGTAGGGCGTGCAATCGCTGAGGATAGCGAAGATGGCTGAGAAGTCTGCTCCAATCACCAGTGTGATGAGCGCCACACATGACAAGGCATTTGAAGAAGGCATCCATTAAGCATCTACCATGGAGTACTCTGTCTTCCCACTCACTGCACTGCTCCAGCTGGGGATTTGCAACCAGTGTCCTCAGGAGGTGCGCTGCTTCTCCCTTCATGTGAACTCTGTTGGGGCCTTGCACATCCCAGTGGTCGATCAGGTTTCGCCTTGCTCCATTCCCAGGCTCCATGTCCCCATCTGCCTGCTGGAGGTCTACAAGCCTGTTTGCAAGACTGGGTAGCGGTGCGCATGAAGATGTGCAGGATGCAAGCAAGCTTTCCATGCATGATCCTCCACTGGTCTTGGGTGATGCTGCATGGTGGTGAGAAGTAACTGGAATCCTGTGGCCAGGATGCTAAAGGTGTTCTCTCAGCACCCATCTTGCCCTGGACCAGCCCTATAGTTGAAGATCTTCTCTTTACGGGTGGAGGTATCTACTGTAGGGCTTCATGAGGTAGGTTCCTGAGAGAGAAGGCGTCATCACCCACAATGAAGTAGGGGCACAATCTTGTGTATGGATCATGAGTATGGGTAGTTGCTCGCTGTGGAAACCACTAATGCTGAATGAGGTGTTTGTGGTGTCGAGCCCTTTTGAGGTCACTGGCGTTGTTAAGTCACCTGGGCATCTGAAGCGGTGACCCGTTGCCTGAAGCAATCGATGTGTGGTACCGAGAGGCGGAACGAGCACGGACCATGGCAAGAGGAGATGATGCTGAAGAAGGCCCTTGTAGTTGACAGTAAGTGGATCCTGACTTGAATGGAGCTTTGCAAGTGCCACGTGCTTCCCATCTAGTGGCTCCAATTGGTTGGGGAGAAGTTCCACCTCTGATACCTGCTCTGGCAACTTTCCTCCAGCCTTCTGTCAGTGGTGGGACACTGAAGGAGCCTCTCCACGTATTCTTTCGATGGATGGGCCTTACCACTTCGTCGATTTCGTTTACTACGCCGGAGCTACTGAGATCCCCGCGACTCAACCAGTATATTGAAGTAACGTGGTCGGATGTGAGGACGAGGTGTGGAGACGTTCACTAGGTGCAGTGTGCGTTTGGTGCAAACCTCCAGCAACTGGGGGGCAATGTTTCTGTTAGTGGTCCCGGGAGGCCAGGTGGCACGAGTAAGTGCCCAACCTTTCAGTCCAAGGGTCCAGGCTGGGATGCGAAGTTGGTGTTTGCCTTGGTCAACCTGGGTCTCAGCCGCTTCCACCAAGACTTCATCAAACATGGCTGGGAGGCATCCTCATGAAGTTCTGGAATGCACGAGGGTCTTTGTTCCTCTCAAGCTCACATCAGCTTGTCAATTAGCAGTCCAAACTCCGCTCTTCTTCCCGATCCATCGTCACCCAGACACTGGTCGTACCTTTATATTTTACCTGTACACAGTAAGACACTATGAGAGAAGGCGTACAGTTGAATAATCCGCGCGGCATACCAAAAAGAGTTGTGTGCAGATGAATACGGAGTCGACGGGGATGCGGCAGGGAAGGCAGATGTAGATGTGGAGGTGATGTGAATCAGGGCTATTTACTTCCATGTCTCTTATGTCAGTATGGGCTTGTCCATGTTGAGATCAGTGTGATGTTGGGAAGAGGCAAGAGCAAGGCTGAGAGGTCTGACACCAGGGGCTGCTGGGACTGGAATGAGATCCGAGGTTGATTTCCTCCCCCTTTTTTATAGAAATATTGGTTTTCCTCTAGGTGTCTTCCACATACTCCAGACATCCTCCAGACATTGCTAAATATCTGAGATAACGTCCCCTATACAAATTTTTTCCATTTTAATGCTTTTATATCGAGCTCAAATCCATTTTCATCCTTTCTAGCGTCTATGCTACAACACTGTGTGTCCATTTCGTGTTTCCGTTCGCTGTGCTCCCTGTCGTCCATTTTCCACTGGAGCAGATTTTGAGTTGGACGCAGATGCACAGCGGATCCTAGCGGATATAGTCGGACCGCGTAACAGTGAAAGACATAACGGACGTATAAAGTTAAAACGGTGATGTTCCCCGCCCCCGTGTATGCGTAGGCGGATGTAGAAGGGACGCGTTTGGGATTACTTCATCTGCTCTAAAATAGTTTTGTGCAGCTCAAAACTTTTGAGCAGATGAAATCACAGGTAACGATGCTGTGACGGATAGAGTATGAAAAAACGTATGCAGGTGAGTACACAACGGATGCATCATGTTTTCCAACGGATGGCAAGCTTTTTTGTCCGTTTTACATCCTCTTTGTATCCATTGGTGCAGTGTGACATGGGCTTAACTAACAAGCCAGTACTGAGCAAATAACACCAGACATGTTGCTGGAAGGCAAAGATCACAAAACTGCAACTCACTTATTTTGGCCATGTGATATGGGGAAATTCACTGGAGAAAGCAATTATGTTGGGAAAAGTTACTGGTAAAAGGAAATCAGTCTACCAAAGAACACAATTGGTGGAGACATCAAAACTGACACCAGACAGAGCACAAAACAACTCAAAGTAGTGCAAGATTGGAAGAGGTGGAAGGACCTGCCCCATAGAATGGCCAAGAATCAGACACAACTGAATGGATAACATCATCATCAAATCATAGTTTGGTTCATCAAAACAGCCACAATGACTAGTTTCTTGTATTACTCCACTGCTGAATTGAACTCTTGGAACTGATGGCCCTATCCTAAGCTGTAAAACATGGATTACAAAGAAGAACTAGTTTCACATAACACAGCAAGCTAAATAAGCCACAATTAGTTTGAGCATGAAGTGGGAATACAACCCATAAAAAGCAATCAAAGTGGATTATATAGATGCAAAAACAGAAAGACTCGCTAGGATCAAAAAATTCACTAGGAATTTTGGCTGATTGGTTGATTCTTTGTTCATAAAGAAGAAAGGGTCAACTTCTTTTTCCAAAACACCAGAAGGCAAGGCAAGAAGCAATGGATGGAAACTAGCCAAGGAAAGAAGCAACCTGGAATTAAGGAAAAACTTTCTAACAATGAGGACAATTAAACAGTAGAACAGTTTGCCTTCAGAAGCTGTGGATACTCCATCACTGAAGGCTTTTAAGGAGGGACTGGACAACCATTTGTCAAAAATGGTAAAAGGTTCCTGCTTGAGAAGGGGGTTGGACTGGAAGACCTCCAAGACCTCCAAGTCTTCCAGTCCTACTTTGTTATAGAATAAAATAGAATAGAATTCTTTATTGACCAAGTGTGATTGAACACACAAGGAACTTGTCTTCGGTGCATAAGCTCTCAGATGTAAGATATGAGTTATGAATCATGATTATAGTCACCATAAATACATTCAACATGAATTATAAGATACAACACTTAATGATAGCCATAGGACCCTAAATAAGCAATTAAAATCATATGAGGAAACTAAATGAAACAACATAAATTGTAAGATAGAAGCAACAAGGTTATGGTTGTAAGTAGAAAAGCAGATAGGTAATAGGAAGGATGAGAAGAATAGCAAAAGTTTTTGTAAATAGTTTGACAGTGTTGTGGGAATTAGTTGTTTAGCAAACTGATGGCATTCAGGAAAAAACTGTCCTTATGTCTAATTATTCTTATTATATCGATCCAAAACCAGAAAGATTGAGTAGGATCAGAATTTTGACTGATCTGTTAGTTCCATTCTTTGAAATGGAAGCTTGCAATGTTTTGCTTTTTTTTAAAGCTTTTTGTTTCAATAAAATGAATTTGAAAGCCAGCTCTGAAAAAGCATGTGAAACAGGTTAAGGGCACATATTTTTTATATTTATTGGAAACAGCCTAAATAACTAAACAGCCTTTTCTTGGTGGCTTTTAGGCTCATGACTAGAGAGAAAGGTTGTGACCTGACATACCATCAGCTCACATGGTACAGATGATTGACAGGAAAAGGAAATAAGTCAATATCCTTCACATGGGAATCACAGTGTGCAATGCCTCAACATAAGAAAGTGGTGGAGAATGTTGTGGGAAAAGTTAATTGTGTTATTCTTTGAAATCTCCCTTCCCAAAGTTTGGCTTGCTGGCCATTTATTTACTTAGGTGATAAAATAGTTTTGTGTCATAATAAAATCCAGGTCGTGGGTTGATATTTAAAAGTACAAAGTGGGAGCCATCAGTGTTGCCCTGGTTAAATTTGTATATGTGAGAATGCCCCAAAGTACCAAGTTCTTGGAAGTGCAGTTGTTACATAAGAAATAATTTGTGTTAGTCTTCCCAGCTTATTTGCTTTATTTTGTAGGAACTGAAACTACTGTAGACTAAATAAATAAATCCTTTTTCCTGTTCTCTGGGTTTCAATGGATAAGTTAACTCTTCAATGAAATAAGTGGAGCTACAGTTTCTCTCACCGAAGAGCATCAAAGACTTTGAGAGGCTCAAATAGATTGATTTTTGGGAGTAAGGGAATAAATCTTCCCTATGGAAAGCAAGTGATAAGGGGGCTTCATTTAAATCTCTAGGTGCAAATCTTAGGAATAAAGCACCAGTGTGTTGTAGAAAACAAACATCCAGACTTACGACCACAAATGAGCTCAAAATGTTGTTAAGTGAGACATTTGTTTGCCATATTTAACAACCTTTATTGCCACAGTTGTTAAGTGAATCACTGCAGTTGGTAAGTTAATAACTTAATAACCTTATTGTTAAGTGAACCTTGATTCCCCATGGATTTTGCTTGTCAGAAGTTGCAAAAGGGGATCCTCCCCATCCTCCCCAGGATGCTGCAGCCATCATAAATATGAATCAGTTGCCAAGTGTCTGATTTTCATCACATGACCATGGGATTCTGCAAGGTTGTAACCTGTGACAATGGGTCATAATTCATATTTTTGTCAGTACTGTTGTAACTTTGAGTGGTCACTAAATGAACTGTTGAAAGTCAAGAATACCTGTATTTTAAAATTATTGTCTCTCTATGTGACCACTTGTGGAGGGAGGGAGGAAATTAAAAGATGTTTGAGGGAGAGAGAAGGAAGGTAGATAGATAGATAGATAGGAAGGAAGGAAGGAAGGAAGGAAGGAAGGAAGAAGGAAGAAGGAAGGAAGGAAGGAAGGAAGGAAGGAAATTGAGAGATGTTTGAGTGTGGGTGTGGAGGGAGGGAGGAGGGAGGGAGGAAGGAAGGAAGGAAGGAAGGAAATTGAGAGGTGTTTGAGGAGAGAGGAAAAAAGGAAGGGAAGGGAAGGGAAAGGAAGGAAGGAAGGAATGAGGGAGGAGGGAAGGGAGAGGGGGGAGTGAGGGAGGGAAGGGGGAAGGAAGGAAAGGAGGGAAGGAAGGAAGGAAGGAAGGAAGGAAGGAAGGAAGGAAGGAAGGAAGGAAAGAAGGAAGGAAAGAAGGAAGGAAGGAAATTGACAGATGTTTGAGAGAGAGAGAGGAAGCAAGGAGGGAAGGAAGGAAGGGGTGAGATGATGTGAAAGAGAGAAAGGGAAGGAGTTGCTATAGGTAAAAATCAATGCTGATGCTCTACTAATCCTTCAAGATAGTCTAGACAAGAAGCACAATCAAGTGAACTAACGTTATTGATAGGTGACACTAACAGAATCACCCAAGTGTAAAAATATTTCTTCCTTCCTTTCCCTTCAAACTCAGGAACACTAGGGAGGGTCCCTTCTGCAATGCTCCCTACGCCCTCCCTTCTTCTGTGGACTGAGACATCCTTTACATGCCAGATGCCCAGTATCCTCTCCCTCCTTTCTCCCAAGGTCGTTCCCACATACCATTGCAGACCCCCTAGCAAGAGCCATATTGATCCAGAAATTATCAGAAGTTATCATCTTCTCTTCCTTCCCAAATGTGACTCTGGCTCTGATTTGGACTTCATGCAACAGATGAACCCAGTTGTTTTGATTACTAAATTGCAGTTCATAAAATATACACAGAATAAAATGAAGAATACTTAATAACAGAGTTCAAAGGGACATTGGAGATCTTCTCGTGTAACTCTCCTGCTCAAACACAAGACCTTATACCAGGGGTCTCCAAACTTGGCAACTTTAAGATTTATGGACTTCAACTCCCAGAATTCTTCAGCTAGTCATGCTGGGCGGGCAATTCTGGGAGTTGAAATTCACAAGCCTTAAAGTTGCCAAGTTTGGAGACTCCTGCTTTATACCATTCTGGACAAATGGCTATCCAATCTCTTATTGAAAACCTCCAAGGATGGAGTACCCACAACTTATGGAGGCAGTCCATTGTCACTGTGAACATCTAGCAAAGAATGCTTCCTTCTCCCATGTAAACTCATATGCAAGTAGGCCAAAGTTTCTAAACAAGATCATTAGCTTGCATCCTACCTTGGAGCAAATAAAAGTCCTTGTCCAACCGCTGAATTGTTTTCTGTGCTTTTTGAGTTGGGCAATCTGAACACAACAGAACAATAGAGTTGGATGGATCTCTTGGAGGTTGTCTAGACCAACCCTCTGCTCGAACAGAAGACCCTATACCATTTTAGACCAATGACTGTCCAGTCTTTTCTGAAAAGTCTCCAACAATGGAGCACCCACAACTTCTGATGGCAAGCTGTTCCACTAATTAATTGTTTATATGGTCATGAAATTTCTCCTTAGTCCTAGGTTGATTCTCTCCTTCGTTAGTTTCTATCCATTGCCTCTTGTCCTGCCTTCAGGTGCTTTGGAAAATAGGTTGACCCACCTCTTCTTTTGGCAACCCTTTAGATATTGGAACACAGCTGTCGTGTCCCTCCTAGTCCTTCTTTTCATACAGTAGACGTACCCAATTCCTGCAATCGTTCTTCATATGTTTTATCCTTCAGCCCCCTGATCATCTTCATTGCTCTTCTTTGTGCTCTTTCCAGAGTCTCTACATCTTTTTTATAATATGGTGATCAAAACTGGATGCAGTATGCCAAGTGTGATCTTACCAAGGCATTATAAAGCAGTACTAACCCTTTCTGTGATGTAATTTTAGGGGCTTTTCCCCGGACAAAGTAAATGGGACCCATTAAGTCTTTTTCGATGCTGGAGTTTTGTTGCCAGCAAGTCCTTTCTTCTTTCTAATTGATAAACCCAGTGCTGGGTTTTGCCCTGAAGTTATTCTTTATTTTACTCTCCCACGTTCCCTAGTCTATCACGATCCTCCTTGCGCTCCACTGCAAATACAACAAAACCCATGACATTGCAGAACAGTGCAATGGAAAGGAAGACAATATATGAAGTCAGGGGTGGAGCGAGAGAAGAGAAAGGAGGGGGGGAGAAGGACCTTTCATACAACTGTTCTGGTGCCAAACGTGCCCAATCACCTTCTCACCTGCAGATTTGCTGGTTGCCATGGAAATGCGCCATTCCCTTTCAGTGCTGCAACACAGTGGTACCCAGATTACTGTCTCGGAGAAACACAATAGGGGCGAAGGAATTGTAGGTTATTATTGGAACTGTGGCAGGAGATTATGTTATAAACCCAGGATTGCGTTGGCAGATAAACAGGTGCGGAGGTAGAAAAGAAAAGGTGAGGCGAGAAATTAATGCCATCGCAGCCTTGAACATCAGAGGAAGGAAAGCAGAGAGGAAGCTAAAAGAATGAGCTCACCACAAAATGCTCACCACAAAAATTGCCTCCTTTGTTAATCATATTTCATCTTGGAGCTTGAATGGGTTGAAGGGACTGGAGTGGGGTGGGAGCTATATGCAGGAAATCCTCGACTTATGACCATTAGTTTTGTGACTATGTGAAGTTATAACTGCACCAAGAAAAAGTGACTTACAACTGGTTCTCATACTTACAACTTTCGCTGCATTCCCACGGTCACATGATCAAAATTTGGGCACGTGGCAACCAGCCCATATTTATAAGGGTTGTAGCATCTTAGGGTCTCATGATCCCCTTTTGCCATCAGGAAGAGGGGGGTCAACCTGTTTTCCAAAGCACCAGAAGGCAACACAAGAAACAATGGATGGAAGCTATCAAGGAGTGAAGCAACCTAGAACTAAGGAGACATTTCCTGATCCTGAGAACAATCAACCAGGAGAAGGGCTGGCCTCCAGAAGTTGTGGCTGCTCCATCACTGGAGGCTTTTAAGAAGAGACTAGACAGCCACTTATCAAGGCAAGAAAAGAAATAATGGATGGAAACTATTCAAGGAGTGAAGCAATCTAGAATTAAGGGGAAATTTCTTGTTAGAACAGAATTTCAGTTAGAACAATTTATCAGTGGAACAGCCTGCCTCCAGAAATTATGAATTCTCCAACACTGGAAGTTTTTAAGAAGAGACTGGATAGCCATTTGTGGTCTTACCATGGCATTATGAAAGTAGAAAACAAATACTGGCAATCAGTTTTGGACTGGAAATACAGGACACTGAAAAATGGGCATATCTTTCTTACAGGACAAATATCATAGGCTAGACTAGTTTGTGGTTCTGTGTGCAGTGAGCCATAAAATCCCATTGTAGCCCATAATAGCAGCTTATGTCATTTTGTTAAAGAACCACACTTCCATTTTCTCACAGGTCCATGTGTTCTCTATTTTTGTCATCATTTGCCTTCCATTACATTTCTATTCTGAATGGACAAAGAGACTGCAAGTTGCTTCTGATTGTGTGCAAGTCAATAGCATGTGTTGAGTTGTTGTGTGGAGTTTTAGACATATAGTGCTTTGCAATGCAGAGTATACAGGCCCATACTATGCTTTTAAAAGGCCCTTCAATATAAAACCATTCACTCTGGGCTTACTCTGCCTGACTCGTTGACAAACATTTTGCTAGTACAAATAATTATAAATAGGACTGAGTCAAAAGGAGGCTACTAAAGAACACTCAGAAATGTTTACCAGTTCAGAACTGTGAATTCAATTGAATTCATTTTCTTCCTAGTGACACCGTCACGTGTTCACGTCTCAATGGCTCTTCAGCAATGCAATGCAATTCAAGACTTCACAGAATCTTAGATGAACTACAATCCTTTATGCTTTTCTCTCCCTTTTAAAAGACTCTGTTCAAGGTCATAATGCAGCAAATACAACTGTATTATCCATTGTGATATTTTATTCAATCCAGGATCCCGAACTGGTTCCCGCTTTAAGAGATGGATACTTGATGTATATAAGAACATTAGAAGATATTGCATCAGTAATTTAGTGGTGGTAAATGTAGTCTAGATTCCCAGACTCCAGAGGGCAAAGAGACAGAAAAGTATGGAGAATTTGGTTAAGAAGGCTCTTCCCTAGCAATTCTCAGAATATATATACAGAAATGCAAATGGTTGCTTCAGTTTGGCAAATTCAAATTCAGAGTAGAGTTGAGAGGGGCCTTAGAGGTCTTCTAGTCCAACCCTCGGCTCAAGCAGGAGACCCTATACCATTCCAGACAAATGGTGGTCCAGTCTCTTTTTTGAAAGCTTCCAGTGATGGAGCACCGGCATGCAAAGCCATCTCTCCAGGCACGCCAGCCGTCTGGGTTCCAGCACATGCATGCACACCGGCCAGCTGATCTTCGCACATGTGGGTGTGCAGGAAACCAGAAGAACAGTTCTCCAGCGTGCATGTCAGCCATCGCCCGTTGTTCTTCCAGGTTCCAGCATGCACAGCTGGTCTTTGCGCACACATGCTCGCCAGAAACTGGGAGACTAGGTGGTCGGGAGCTGCTCTTCCAGCTTCTGGCATTCCCCCAAGTGTGCCCATTTCAGCACTCTGTACTGAACAGCTTTGCCAGCACTGTCCTATACCATTTCAAGTGGATGTCCAGTGTTTTCTTAGAAGCATCCAGTGATGGAGCACCAACAACTTCTGAAGATAAGCCGTTCCACTGATTAATTTTTTTCACTGTTAGGAAGTTTCTCCTTAATTCCAGGTTGTTTTGTCTCCTTGATGAGTTTCCATCCGTTGCTTCTTGTCCTGCTTTCTTGTGCTTTGGAAAAGAAAGTTGACCCCCTCTTCTTTGTGGCAGCTACCAAACATTGGAATATTGCTATCATGTCACCCCTATTTCTTCTTTTCTCTAGACTAGCCAAAGCCAAATCCTGCAACCATTCTTCATATGTTCTATTCTCCAAGCCTTTAATCATCTGAGTTGCTCTTCTCTGTGCATTTTCTAGGCCCTCAACATCTTTTCTGTAATGTGGTGACCAAAGCTAGATGCAGTATTCCAGGTGATCATTGCTTGATCACCACTGATCTTCTGAAAATAGGAGAGCAGGCTGCAAACTAGAGGGCTGCCTAGGTGCATACTCTACAAAACAATAATGCATTGTGCTCAGGATGAACACCTGCCTATTAGTGTCCAATCTATGCTTCATCTGCCTTCTGCACCATATGAGCCTATGTGACACCATGTGAGCCTATGTGGCACCATCGTAACGACAGTGGCACCAACTACAGGCATTACCTGAAGCATCCTCTCGCTGCTGAGCCCTTCGCATTGGCAATGCTTAACACCACGCAGAGAGCATGACTGCCAAATCTCGTTCTCTTTCTCCTTTCCCCTTCTTCTTTCCATCTCGACTTATTGTCCTGGCCTTTGACATCAGCTTTGAAATTGCTTGCTGTGATGTGCTGCGGTGTGTGCGGTCAATGTGTGTGTGTATGTGTGCTTGTGTGTGTTCTCTCTCTAGTCATAATATTGCTTCAGCCTTCCGCTCAACACTTTGTGGGATAATTGTCCCTGACAAGAGGGTGAATCACGGTGGAGAGTTGATAAGCATTACATACAGATGACAGAAGTCAGGACATATCGGATTACTGCTGTGAATATAATAAAAGGGAAACTAAACATGTTGGCAGCTTAAAGACAAGCCATTTCATAACTCTCTAGTGGGGCTATTATCATCCATTTATTGCCACTGATAACCAAGCTGCCATGGTCTCTCCATAGGATCCCATTACAACCCATTTTAACACTTTATTTGCCATGGAGGGACCAGCAGAGAAAGGAGGTGACGTCAATTTTAATTTTAGCTTCTCTCTCCTCATTTTGTTTTGATTCAACCCTGCTTGTTGAAACAAAAACCAGGACAGAAATATCTTGAAAGTAGATAGGGAATAAAAATTGCACAAATATAGGCCAAGTCTTTGGAGTTCTGGAGGTAGAAAATCCACTAAACTGAAGATCAATAGACTACAATGGTGTTTCTCAACCTTGGCAACTTTAAGATCCATGGACCAATTCCCAGAATTCTGGGAGCTGAAGTCCATGCATCTTAACAGAACAGAACAGAATAGAATAACAGAGTTGGAAGGGACTTCTAATCCAACCCGCTGCTTAAGCAGGAAATCATATATAATTTCAGACAAATGGTTATCCAATCTCTTCTTAAAGACTTCCAGTGTTGGAGCATTCCACAAGTTGTTCCACTGATTGATTGATCTAACTGTCAGGAAATTTCTCCTTAGTTCTAGGTTGCTTCTCTCCTTGATTAGTTTCCATCCGTTGCTTCTTGTAGTTGTCATGGTTAAGAAAAACTGGATTACAACAAACCCAGGAACAGAAATTCTGGAGCATAGAATCTAAATAAGATGGTATTGCCCATGTTTCATCTCAAAACTGTGATGAGTGGGGGAACAGCCTTGATAATAACACATCCAAGTTGATAATTCCACTTCTCCCAATGATTTACTCAGAATTTATTCTAAGTGGAATTATCAACTTGGATGTGTCAGACAAATAAACAAATCTCATTCTTATATCCTTTCCCATTTCCTCTCCTTCTCTTTATGTCTCCAAACTTCAAAGTAACACATTGTGGGATGTGCAACAATTTACCTTTTCTAAAAATAACAAAGTCAGGCAAAGTAGATCAAGTCCATTACATCAAGAAATGTTAGCTCTTTCCTTTTTCTCCTTGCATCGGTTTGCTGGTTCAAGTGGATCTCCAAGTAAGCAAAGAAGCAAAGAAGATTTTATGAGAGTAAAGGTTCATAGGAAATTAACAATGTACAGTTTTCTACCCTTTTTCATATGTAATGTATAGTTTAGCAAAAGCAGGGAGCCACCTATAAGACTGCAAATAGCCTTCAGAAGTTGTGGGTGCTCCGTCACTGGAGATTGGATAGCCATTTGTTCAGAATGGTGCAAACTTTTTGGATGAGAAGCGGAACTTTTTCAGTCATCCAGATCCCCAAGGTGCCTTTTCAAGAGGCAACTGGACTTTCTTTGGTTTTCTTTGAAGATATTTTGCTTCTCAGCCAGGATGCTTCCTCAGATCAGAAGAAGCTTCTTGGATGAAAAGTGAAGTGTTGTCAAAGAAAACCCCAAAATCCAGATGTCTCTTGGGAAAAAAAAGCACCTCTGGGACTTTGCTCTATCTAGTTCAATATTGTCTGTACTGCTTAGGAACAGCTCTTCAAATCTTCACAAGATCTTTTCCAGGTCTCCTTGGAAAGTCCAACTATTTCACTCTGGAGCATCTGTAGGCAAACTATCTTCTCTATGATTGAGCTACAAACCAGCAGTAACATTTCACACTACAAAAGTGAATGATGGGTTACAATGATGATGACAAATCTCAGCCTGATAGAGCTTATAATATCACTGTCACTAATGGAACAATAGACAGAGAGATGCCGATAGTATAAATTTATCTTTTTGAGCTATCATGGAGATTCTGATAAATGGTTGTCACACCTATTGCTAATGTGCTGAAGTGTAGGAGGTAGATCCTTCCCTATAATGTCCTTATAATTATACTCAGAACAAAATCATGTTTAAATATGAAATGTTGATACAGATAAAGGATTTCTCCTCTTCTCAAAAGATATTCTTCTCCTAAATTCATTGGAATCCCTTAGTAGAAGATATTTACCATCATAAGAATCAGTCAAGTATATACTGTATTGATAGATTTGGGGGTGCACATAAGCTATCATCATCTTCATTTAATGACCCCATAATTCCTTGTAGAGGTGTAGTAGTGTTTTCTGGCCAGATGCCCCTCCTGTTGTCAATGCAGAGTTAAATTCAGCAGATAAATTATCATTGTGCCCAAAGAGAGAAATATCTGCCTCTACCTAGTATCGAACTCACAGTCTCCTGATTGTGAGGAGAGAGCTCCACCTCTCGGCCACCGCACCACTCGATGCACATAAGCTACTTTATGAGATCTTATTTCCAAGACTTGCCTTCAGATGTTTTTGAATCATTGGGTTGCGTGATGGAATATCCAGCTGGATTGGAGGAATCTCCAGTAAGACTTGAGGGAAGGGTTAAAAATGGACCTAGTTTGGAGTCTTTGCACTGCAAGAAGTGGCCCAGGCCAGACTTCCCTCAAAATCTTGCTGTTTCCAAGGGAAAACAGTCAGGCTGGTGAGATTCTTGTTACACATTTTACTGAATAGCGATGAGATTGTCCATGGAGATTCTCAATCATTCAGATCATGGTTGTCCCAAAGGTGTATTTCTAAAAGGCAGCTCTAATTGACTGGTGAGGAAATGATGGGTCTTGTTGAGACTCTTCATGAGTGATTCTAGTTGCTTTTGTCTGACAGGTTCTAAGGTATCAAAGAATTGTTTTTAAGGCATCTTCTAAGATATATCCCCCTTTGGCACATAGTCATGGGATGTTCTCTTTCTCCTCCAACAGAACACAGATTTGGAAGCATCAACCTTATGATGAAACCTTCCTGTCCCCTGTGTAAAATGAAACTTTAGACTCTGCTAAATTTGTTCCTCATAAGAAAGATGCTATCAAGCAGGAAACCTGCAGCTTCCTTTCTATCTCTCAGTTTCTGACAGATGAAGTGTTGTCATATGTAAGACACAAACTCTTCCTGGAGCTTTGGGATCAAGCCTAATCTCATACGTGGGGCAGTGATATGGAAATGTTTGGCTGCAGAGATGTGCTTGGATACAGACCAGACCAGAGCTCCAGGCAAATTCTCTGTATGCAAAGATTTTTAGCCCAAACTGTTGTCTGTGGAGAGGGAGGAAGGGCAAATCAGACAACTACTTCTTGGCCATCATAGACAATACTGAAACATTTCTCTATTCTGGGTTTTGTTTCTTTGTTTGTTTCATCTTAACTTGGGCAGGCTATGCCATACTTGACTGATTCCATTAGTAGAAGAGTTTCCAAACTGTGCTCAGATTTAATTTTGAGCACTGAGTTATCAAGCATTCTTCCAAATAGATGTTTTTCAATGGTGAACAAGCTTCCTTAAAAACTGCTTTAGGCTACTAAGACCTTATTTTTTTCATTGTACATCTTTTTAGGTTCCTGTAGTGGAAACTGTTTCTAGAGCAATTCTGAAACAGTCTTCCAACATTTGACTTCCAACATTTGATTTGAAGCCACCCAGATCACTGGAGGGATATCATTCCAGAAGGTAGGCATCATGACAGAGAAAACATAGTTCATGGGTTCCAGTAGATTGTATTGTTTGATTGAAGGAAATGAAAGCGCACCACTTGAGCTTTCCATCTTCCCTGTGTTCTTGTTAAAGCCCATGTCACACTGCCCAACGGATGCAAAAAGGACACAGCGGACGAGCAAAATGTTCCATCCATTGTTAT
>BHFT01002695.1:0-10119 GCA_004320025.1 Laticauda laticaudata | reverse complement strand
GATGGAAAATTTGCTCGTCCGCTGTGTCCTTTTTACATATGTTTTGCATCCATCGGCCAGTGTGACCTAGCCTTAATATAGAGCCACCCCTAGGCTACTTCTAGTTTCAGTTTCCAGCCTAGGCTAAATCTAGTTTCAGTTTCCAAATTATCCTCATTGGCTGATTTAGTTGCTATGCCTATTCATTGGCTGACGTTGTTACCATGCTCTATTCCAATTCATGAATATACTCTGACAATCATTTTGTCTGCTTCTGAGAACTGGTCCACCTGCAGATCCAGTGGCTTCTATGCCCCCTCTCTTTGTACTTCACAGCAAAGAGGTTTGCTTAAACCAGGCTGAATAAATGGAAATCTGAAATCATGAGGGAAGAAATGAGCAAACCTTGGGTCATTGTTTAATTTGCTAAAAGAACTGCTCCACCTAAGATTCCTTCTGCTATCTGCCAGTGATGACAAAACAGTGAAAGAGAAAGACAAATATGTGCTGGAGATGGAGGACAGCTGTTGCAAGGGTTGTGCCTGAAAAGCCTGCATTAATAATAGCAATATGCTTGTGATACACTCAGCCAATCCCTACTATGTCCAGCATCTCATAGCTCTTTCTTTGCTTCTTCTCCCTGGAAATACTCAACAAAGTAAAGTTTTGTGCTGTGAATGTTTATTACATTTAAGGATATTTAAGAGGTGGCATTAATTAGTGGATTTACAGCCATATTTATGAAAACCAAAAGGTCACTCTTCAAATTTTTCTTATGAGTCTAGATGTCTATCAATTTCTTTTCCCAACCTATTATTCCTTTGGCCTTCTTTACTGTTTAATATCAAATCAGCTTTTGATTTTACCATTGAGATAAGCAATGTAAAATAGTTTAAGAATACTGACTGGCCAAATGTTGTGCACAATCATATAAAAGAGCAATCATAACATTCTTCCAATTCTCAAACACAGATGCAGTCTTCACATTCATGTTACACCAAGATGCACAGCCTCTCCATAAGCAAACCATAACCATATTTCTACAGTGACACCATCTATATCTATAGTCTCATTTTTCACCACTCTCATTGCATTTTTGGTTTCCTTTGCCCCCCTTGGATTTCAGCACTTACAGCATTTATTCCAGTTCATTCCCACACAAATCTCTAAAATATCCCCTCACTTCAATTTCATCCTAAGTCATGTTATTATTTCTTCATTTTATTTTATTACATGTTTTAATATAACTACATTACAGAAAAAGAATAAAACAAAACAAAACCTATAATACAAAGATGATAAAAAAGGAAACCAGGAAAACTAAGATATTCCTAAGGTAACTATTTGAAAATTAATACATTAAAATTAAAAGTTCTAAACAACAAATGGAACTTTGATGTATAAAATCATATTATTTGTCCTTCCTTTGCAACAATGTAATACATTTTGATTTCTGCTGTGCTGCTGTGAGGTCTTTCCCAGAATTTGGACCAGCACAATCCTTTACAGTAGATATATAGGAAGGTCATGTAGGTAATATGAGCCATCAAAAATTATTGTAAAGATAAGACATTTAGAATAGAATAGAATAGAATAGAATAGAACAGAACAGAACAGAACAGAATAGAATAGAATAGAATAGAATAGAATAGAATAGAATACTTTATTGGCCACGTGTGATTGGACACATAAGGAATTTCTATACATCATGACTTCAATGCATTAAACCTCCTGACCAGTGAATGTTTCCTGAAAAACTTAAACTACAAATTAAATACACAGTACATTTATTTTGAGTGTGAGGGGAAAATGAAATTTTTTCTTCCTTCCTGTTGAAAAACTCTTTGGCAGTAATGCTTGGATTGTTTTCTTTTGCAAATTACATTTTTGCTGTTTTCAAGATGTTTCCCTGGCTTTCTTGAAATCTGACCCACATAATAAGTAATGTAGACCTTGTTTCCATGTTGGGGTGGGAGTGGGAACTCTCCCAGGGCTGCTTAAATATAATGATTAAAACTTCCATGTGTGCAGCAATGTCAGCCACTTTTGCAGAGAGCAGAAAATAATTCCTTATAACTGAAAGGTATTTCTGTCATCGTTAGATAAACAATATGGAGTCATAGGCATCCAATCCTTGCAACACCAAAGGCAACGTGTCAATTAAAAAGGCAATCTGATAATAGCAGCTCCTATTAAATGAATATTAAAATGCTGGGGCAGCTCACTGTTGGGAAACACTGTTAGATCTGGAATTGGGGAATGTTACAATCACATTCTGTTACATTGGAGTTGTTCTGCAAGACCAGTTCAACCTGTCTGCCTCCAATGGACTCACAAGGGGAAGTGTTTGAATTTCTACTGAGAAAATTATTTAAAAAATTATTAAAGATTTGCAAGATGAGCAAGATTTGATTCAGTTCATTGTGCTTTTTAATCTTCTGCCTTCCACCCCTGACTTACATTGATCAAGAAGGGCATAAAGAAATAAACAGATAACAGATAATCAGAGTTGCAAGGGACCTTGCAAGTCATCTAGTCCAATCCCCCGCCCAAGCGGGAGACCCTGACAAATGGCAGTCCAATCTCTTCTTGAAAGTCTCAAGTGATGGTGCTCCTACAACTTCCGAGGGCAAGCAGTTCCATTGGTTAATTGTTCTCACTGTCAGAAAGTTTCTCCTTATTTCCGGGTTAAATCTCTCCTTGTTCAGTTTCCATTCATTATTCCTTGTCTGGCCTACAGGAGCTTTAGAAAATAGCTTGACCCNATCCTGATTGCTCTTCTCTGTATTTTTTCTGGAGTCTCAACATCTTTTTTATAAAGTGGTGAGCAAAACTGGATGTAGTACTCTAGGTGTGGTCTTACTAAGACTTTATAGAGTGGTATTAGTACTTCCCTTGATCTTGACTGTATCCCTCTGTTAATACAACTTAGGATTGCATAAGCTTTTTGGGCTGCTGCTGCTGCACGCTGTTGGCTCATATTTAGCTGGTTGTCTACTAAGACTCCAAGATCCCTCTCACCATTACTACTATTGAGCCTGGTTTCACTCAGTCTCTGTACTTTTGGTTTTTCTTGCCTAAGTGTAGGACTTTACTTTTCTCTATATTGAATTTCATTTTATTAGATAGGGCCCAGTGTTCTAGTCTGTCAAGATACATCTGGATCTTGAGCCTATCTTCTTGGGTGTTAGCTATTCCTAGAAGCTTAGTATCATCTGCAAACCCAAATGGTATGTGCTTTTGTACAGCACCTGAATAACTATGAAGCATGAAAACAAACATGAGATTCTGTCCTTGTCCATTGCCAGTTTCAGACTTGCCTATTACCAGCAAACAACAGACTTAAATTGTTTAAACCCCTGAATTAATTTTTGAATGTTCTTCCCTTGTTTTTTCCGACATTTTTCTGCCTGAAGACTACAACAATCTCTCTTTCATGTTATTATTACTGCTTCTAATAAAAACACCCCCGGCTCTAGCTTTTAAAACTTTACAATTAGTTTACATGCTGACTTATTTTTTTTTAATGATCATACAATAATGGCATTCCTAATTTGATTTAGGATGCTTATGGTGGGTTTAGAATGTCAATTTTTCTTTTGATCTGAATAGTCTACAGCTGGCTACTGTGTTTCCTGCAACCATTCTGTCTTGTCAATAATTAAAATATAGGATATAAATGTTATAAATAAAAATAAATAAAATAATTATAAATACTAAGAGAAGGAGGATGGCAATGACAAAATTAGCCAATATTAATACATTTGTCCACTCATTGATAAGGGGAATTATAATATATTAAAGCTAACATAATTATTCAGAAAAGCTAAATCAAACCAGAAAGGACTTACAGAGATTGCTGTATGTTTTATCCCCAATAGAAATTCCAAAAAGTGTTAATAAAGTATTACAAAGTTACCTAGGGGTAGTTTAGAAATGTTCTGAAAAAGTTACCTATGGGTGGTTCAGAAACACTTCAAAAAAGTGTTAATAAAGTAATACAAAGTTACCTAGGGGTGGTTCAGAAATTAAATAAACATGAGCATGTGTGGGTGTGCATTTTGTATCATGAGAGCATATTGGCATATCCTGTTGCATATTTATTAAAATGTAACATTGTTCCAGTTTAACTGGCATTTCAATGAAAAATGAAAAATCTCTTCTCCCCAATGGTAATATTTGTCGGCTGAAGACTGCAAGCCTACTGTCCCACCTGTCTGCTGAAAAATAAAAATGTCCAAAAATTCTATTTCCTTAAGGGAAACAGTGGATCTGCCTATGGCAAGTTAATAGTGTAAATGGTATAAACAAAGGGACACAAGAGAACAGAGGGAAGCTGATATTATCTTTTAAAAAAACCTATCTCATGAAATATATGGTTTCCAAATAAACTTCTTTCCAATTTCTATTCCTTTAAGAAATATGTATTTAACTGTTTGGGGGAGAATTAGAATTGAGATTTCCAGGTAGATGAGTCCCAACAACATCAAGTCAAATGTTAGAAAACAAAAGCAGATACCAGGCGTTCACATTCTTATATCACTATGTTGTGAACTACAAGGCTCACTCTCTTTTTGACTCTTTAAATGGTTCAATATTAAGGAATTTGCTGCTTTTCACTGTGTGATCTCCCTTGAACAGACTGTGGCCTCCTTGGCTTCTGATACTTCAGTTATGTCCTGTGGGGAAACACTACAAAGACTGTCCTTCAATGGATTTTTCTTCTGATAAGAAGCAGGACCAGCTAGGGAAGCTGCAAATGATAGAGATATCCATGTCAGGAAGAGGGAAAAAAAACCCAGCATATTGCCATTTATGGCAATAAAATAAGGTAAAAAGAACACCCCCCAAAACCTTAAGGAAATTCTAAAGCATCATGAGGATGAAAAAGCAGATTTCTTTTATAATGGAAGAAAATATGTGAGCAATGGTGGATTACCAGAATAAAATACAGAATAACAGAATTGGAAGGGACTTTGGAAGTCTTCTACTCCAACCTCTGCTTGAGTAGAAGAGCCTATAACATTCCAGACAAATACGGTAATTGTCCAATCTCTTCTTAAAACTTCCAATGATGAAGCACCCACAACTTTTGGAGGCAAGCCATTCCTTGATTAATAGTTCTCAATCAGGAATTTTCTCCTTAATTCTCATTAGATCTTTTTGATAGGGTATCAATATTTTTGTTTCATTAAAAATGCTGAATGTTTACTATGCTGTTGACCTCCAGAACTATTTTTATTTTCCAGTTATGTCAGGTTGGAGGTGGGTGATTGACCGCTTGAAAGAGATTGGATTTAAAAAAATCAAGTGATCACCCTGTACATTCATCTCCATTAAGGTTATAATAGGCTTCTTATCACCATTTTTTTCTCTTGGGAAAAGATACCCACAGATAAGCATGCTCAAGACAATCACTCCCACAGAATAGCATTTTGTTCAGATCTCAACTGTACAAACATGGATTTATTTAAAAAACAAAACAAAAGCTGAAACAAATAAAATAAGTCAAATTCGGCAGATTCTGTATTTCCAAGCAAGATTATGTTGTGATGAAGGATCATACATTTATTAAAAATGAGGAACCAGACACAATAAGGAGAATCCATAGTCCACATTTGACATCCCTAATGTCATTAAACCTAAAAATTAAAATCCAGAGCACCATATATACAATCCATTGCTTCTGCTTTCTCTGCAATCTGGTTTTTAAAATCTTCTCCTAAAACTATTACATATTTTGCATATTGCATTATTTTCCAAACTAAACAGAAGTTTTACCCTTCTCTAAGCTTAAGCATGGGAGAAATTCTGGGAATCTTGAAATGGCATTACACGTAGTTCTCAACCTACAACAATTCATTTAGTGACTATTCAAAGTTACAATGACTTTTGATCATGCTTACAACTGTTGCTTGACAATTGGTTCATATTTTTGACAGTTATGTCCTGTCCTCACCTTTTGAGACCTTCTGACAAACAGGGGAAGCCAGATTTACTTAACAATGGTGTTACTAAGAGAACAACTGCAGTGATTCCACACTGTAGTTGTTGCCACAACAGTGGCAAGAAAAGTAATAAAATTGGGCGGGGGGATCACTTAATAAATGTCTCACTAAGAAATAGAAATGAGCATTTCATTGGCTACCAGTAAATCTCTGAGTTCAGTTCAGGTTCAGGATGCCTGTTCTCTTGGGAAACAAGCCGTTTATCCACTGAGATGAGCACTAGTGGCCAATGTCCAGATGACCTCACTACCTGAAATGCACAGAGAGTAAACACTGGCTGGTCCTGGTTCTTTGACCTTGTAATTGGGTCCCCAACAAAAACATTATTGTTTTGTTTTTGTTTTTTAATATTAACATTCGCCCTCTTACTTAAGAGCAGTATTTATTTCATTTTCCACTTGAAAATGCGGTGTTAATTGGTCAGCTGGTGTGTTAATTGGTCAGCTTCTATTTAACACACTTGTACTTTTACATTTTTACTTATTGTGTTGTGTGTTACATAGTGAGTTATATTTTATTAGTTGTAGATTTTAGGTTAAGGGACATAAATTAGAGAGAAACATAAAACATGAGTGTACTTTTTCAAGCAAAATCAAAAATTTCACTTATTCTGCCTCTCCCATCCACCCCCTTTCTTTTTTTTCTCTTTCACTATATGAGTAGTTATTCCATGGCTAATTCTGAAAGAATAGATAGTGGCACAAGCAATAAGCTCATTAGGATTGTTTACTGACAAATTTTGGAATGGTACGTTGGCCTCTCTGCCTTTAAATAAAATTGAAAAAGTTCCTCATGGGTTTTACACTGGGCATTTTTCCAAGTTTTCGGACCTCGAGACAACATGACCTCCTGCTGTCATTTCAACATTAAAGCATTACCAGTTGCTGATCTGAAGGGTTGTTATTATCTAAGTAGCAAGTCAATATTCATGACAAACAACCTTTCATCAAGTAATCACTTTTACCCTTGAGAAAGCAGGACACTCCTGAAGACTCCAGGTCAGTCCATCAGCAACAGATTGATCAAGTTATTACAGTAGCTATTATGAGACTATGAACAAGTAATGGCTTCTGACATCCCATAGACATAGAATACCTTCTTCTTAGACCAGCTGGGGTGTTGTACAAAGAGGCAGCAACATCTGGAGTTACCAAACCTTAATGTCACTCCTTAGTATCATAAAATACTATCAAGTTTTATATAATATCGAGTGTTATTTTGAATACATCCCCATAATTCCACCAAATATTTGAAAAAAATAAATTTACATAGGGCTTAGTTCCATTCCGAAGACATTTTCCACGCATCTACCTCTCTGTCTTTCTCTCTCTCTCTCTCCCTCCCTCTCCCCCATAAGTTTTTATTTCCAACATAAAATATAATCCTGCTCCCTCCTCTTTCTAAAACCAAGCAACTCATGCCAAGGTTTGTGCCTGCTTTAGTTATTACATTATAGACCACAGAGGTTATTGCGTGTAATTAAATAGGGGGAAGAAAACCCTCCAACCTGGAATTATAAAACCATCACCACAAACCAGCAGTTCCACGTCATGTGTATTAACTCATTTAATTTATTTTTGTTTTCCTCTTTTAAAGTTGGAGGGAGAGGGAAGTGAAGGAGAAGAATTTTTTCTTGCCTTGTAAATCGTTAAAAATGCATGGGGGCTTAAAACATGCCAGAAATAACCCACACAGTCACTTGGAAGGGGCATCCAAGCAACTTATTGCATTAAAAGCAAGAAACGAGGTATTTGAAAGTGGCAAAGCAGCAATTCTGGCACTATATCTAATGGCAATTCTCTTTTCTTTAAAAGGATGGATCTGCCTTACAAAGTTTTAGTTTGTAAGATTTTTGAATAGCAATAGCCATTTCTGTGTGGAGGGCTTGTGTTACTAGGGTATAAAAGTAGACTAAAGGCAATTTGTGATATTTTGGCTTACCATAAGTGTTTATTTAGAACATCTTAGAAACTACATTGCATCATTAATATCTGCTTTTATTTTTATGCCATGGTATCATTATTCACAATACTTTATAGAATGTATTTATGAAATTTTTAAATTTTATAAAATAACATAAGCTAAAGATAAATATTTATACAATTATCATTATTTAAAGATTATGCAGAGGGAGATGGAATAAAAGGGCAAAATTAACAAGGAAAAAAAATAAAGAAAATGTTCCCTCCCTCCCTTCCTTCCTTCCTTCCTTCCTTCCTTCCTTCCTTCCTTCCTTCCTTCCTTCCTTCCTTCCTTCCAGTAAATATTTATATTCATCCTTCTTATGGATGAAGGATTTCTCTAGTTGATCGATAAAATCACAAAGTAAAACCCAGTTCATAATTTTCAGAATGCTATGGTACAGCTATCCAGACAACCAAACAAACAAATGAAACATATGCATGGACATAAAAAAATCAGCATAAATAATACTTGGGTATGAGAAAACAATTAAAGCTGATATTTCATATACTTACAAAATTGTGCATGTTATACGTACATACAATTGCACTTTCTTCCAGAAATTGAAGAGGTTTCCTAGTTGAAAAATGAAAGTCTATAGCCAAACTTCAAAACTCAGAGAGGACTCTGCAGAATAATATGCACAAGACGCATGTAGTTTTTCACATTTTGTTAAGTGTTCAGAATGATCGGACAAAGGAGTAGGAAAAATAAAACAGAAAGACATTTCTTCATCTTTGCCTAAGTTTAAGAAAGACTGAGGCTACTTATTAGCTTAAATAAATCATTCCTGCTTTATAAAGCAGAGATAAAACAAAGGTTTTGGAATTTCTGACACATTCAGCAATCAGTGATGTAAAGACCCAAGTGTTTCTATTGGAGAAGTAACACTCTGTGGTAATTTCACAGGAATCTATGGAAGAGCAAAGAAAAGGTTTCATTTTAAAACTGAATTGGAGCTATCCTTTAAAGGCATGCATATCTGACACTCTCTTAATAGCAAAAAAGATGTTTTCTCCTACTGATAGAAGATAATCACTAAATCCTGCAGATGCAAGACTTTTCAAGAATCTTTTATTTGAAAGGGTATTTTAGCCACTGTGGGCTGCAAATAACATCCTTTTTTTAAGGGAGAGGGGTACAATAGTCAGGGTGTCATAATGAAGAGGGTGGGGCAGCATCATGAATCTAGAACTATGATGGCAAATCTATGACAGCCATTGCAGCTGCTCTTTTGGTTTCAGGCATGCTGGCCAGCTAGTTTTTACAGGCACCGCAGTGCCCCAAAATAGCTTAAAAAACAGGCCATCTTCTGGGCTGTTTTCCAAGCTGTTTTCTGGGCCACTTTTGGCCCCAAAAATGGTATGAAAATGGCTATTCCTTGGCTATCCTTTGTATAATGGGTCAGATCTGATAGCTGGTATTATTTGATCTACAGTAGAGTCTCGGGTTGCAATCCATTCCCAGACTCCAGTCACAACCCAATTTGGTTGTGTCTGGAAGCACGACCGACTGTGCATGGCAGTGAAGGGGAAATCGGTGTGGAAAGGGAATCTTTCCACACTGATTTTGTATACCACCCAATTTTTGAATCATGACCCAATCCAAAATTTGAGTGGATTTTTTGTTCACCACCTGATTTGGTTGTGAATAGGAGCATTTGTGATCCGAGGTTCCGCTGTATCTATTTTATTTGTTTATATCCCTGCTTTTAAAACATTTTTCCTTCATTATTTAAAACTGCTTAACAGGAGGTCCTTTTTATCCAATATAGGTAAAACAATGTAATGTAAATGTCCCAGTTATGATTGTGTAATGGATTTGTGTCATTATCACCCCCAAAAACCCACATCCACTCAACATGGGATAAATTACTGAGGTTTGGGAAGCAGCGGTTTATATGTGGATTTTGCTTTCTTCCACAGAATAAGTATCTTGTCAGAGTATATTCCTAGCTATTGAAATTTGAATTTAGTACATATGGAAAAATTAAAAATTTGGAAGATCTGAAAGGACATTCCTCCCCTTTCCCCCGCTCACTTAGTCCTAGCATTGCTGGTTTTCCTCAGCAATTTCAACTTGTCTTGACATTTTTGTCAGTTTATTTTAAAGCTTTAAGCCAGACTCTTTTTCAATGCCATAGCTCCCATTTCTTCTTTTTTTAAAAAAA